>DWGR01003356.1:0-12304 GCA_018247715.1 Heliconius burneyi | reverse complement strand
TCACAGGCGGAACAATTATTTTATATTATAATGTGTCCGTCTGATAGACGGCCGAGCGCCTAAAACGCTGACAAAGGGACAGATCAGGTGAACGGCGCCGGTGGGAAAGGAATTTCTTTTTCTCTCTTACTTATTATTCTATTGTGGAGTAGCTAAGTCGTAGTTTTAGTTCGATTTAGATAGATTTAAATTCGCAAACTTTTCCTCTAACATTGAGGACAATAATATATAAGTTAGATTATTTTTTTGTATTTTTTAAAATTAATTAAATGAAGTATAATTATAAAGTCGTATTTTTTAACCTCCTACTGCAGCCAACGTAACTAACCTACAAATAAAAAGAATATCGCAATGCCACATCTACAGATACATTAAGTTTAATGTGAAATGCATTAACATTGATGATTATTAAGAAACATAAAACTGTAGCTCAAGCACTAATAACTATCGAAAAGTATTCGAATCGTTGTCGATACCAATTTGTGTAGGAATTGAACAACATCCTACACAAATTGGTATCGACAACGATTCGAATACTTTTCGATAGTTATTCGTGCTTGGGCTACAGAAATTTCCTCATATTTCCATATCTGAAACAGAGAATCTACTATCTATCTACGAAGAAGCAGAAACGGTTGATATTTGCACAAATAGTTGTCGAATCGATAGCGGTTTCAAGGTGATGTGAGTCATATGAGTAGGTACTTAGACTTACGTAAATCTTTTTCTTATTGTATCGTGTCAGTATGTTGTTCAGTAGCGTCGCCTCGTTTAGGAACATCAGTTCGCCTGTAAACATTAAAATTTATTTCTATAACGTCATAGCTACGAATGTTTCTATGCTTTTATTGATTAGAACTTTTTATATAATATGTTACATAGAATACATTATTTTTAATTAATTTTACAATGCCTATATTATTTACATTTCAGACAGATTAATATAGGAAAAACAAAGTAAAAATTATATGAAAAATTTTGCTCTTTTAATTTCTTAAGATCTTATACATACTAAATCTTAGATATACATATATCTAGAAGAAAATATAACAAAACATAGTATTAAACCGGTCATGAAGTCTCAAGGGCAGCTTGTACATCTTTCCACGTGAACATTTCAAGGATCTTCGTCATTGTAACTACTTTCAATATCAACGTCAAATATAAAAAAAATATATCTGCAACGAGCATTTACTCTTTAAGATCTTACTGTCAGTAGTAAAAGAAAAAATATGTAATAACAGTAACTAGCTATTAATAAAAATAACTTTGTCCTTAACCGGTTTTACAACTGAATCATTGTCTCAGCTGTATGTGTTTCATATAATTTTAAGTTAAAGCAATGTAATACTTATTTTTAACATTTTTTGAAATGTTATTCTATAATTTCGTCCCAAAGGCGCGGGTTCGAATCCCGCCGCGTTAAAATTTTTATACCTATTTTAGATAAATATTAATATTAATACATACGCAAAATAAACTTAAGTTTTAAAATGCTCTATCATCCAATTCTATTGGTTAAACATTGTCTCCTTAAATTGGAAGTTTAAAAGAGATAAAACTCAAACATTTCTTCAGTCGACTAACTTTGGTTTTTATTTTTATAATTAATTCCTTTACGACTGCGCTATAATAGCGTTATATTCTTGCAATATATTATTTAAAACTTACAATTATCATCTACATCCTTAGTAGGATCTCCAGCAGGGAAGATGTCATCAAAACTGCATACACGTCTTGGATATTTGTTGTCTACTGGGAACACGTCTGCCTCTTCACCCATCAGCTCGTGTAACCGGGCCAGTACGAACCCCTCGTTGGGGTCCCGCACCCATACCAGCTGCTTGTCCATCGTCATTTTTTACTATAACAAAAATAAGTACAATTAAAAAATAGATATTTTTAGGTGTTATCAGATCAAACTGATCCAATCTTGTGTCTTAATCATGACGTGGACTTCGAACACATTAAGTGTAACGGTGAAATAAGTTATAACAAAGATTGGTTAATTGAATTCTTACTAACAATTTATACATCATATTTAGTTAATAACTTCGTTTTAAAATTTATATTTCTAAACAATATAAATATTTATTAAAACGACTGTACACTAATTATTAAATATTCCTCGGTGCATTTGCATTTACACAAATTCAGTTTGAATACTAATCACTGCTCACATTGGAATCGAAGTTGCATTAAAAACCCGAGTCAGTTGCATGGCCATATAAAAAGCGAACAAGAGCAGAATGCAGGCATGCATAAAGATAAAAGATAGATAGTAAAAATTGTTATTTTCCTAATTGCGTAACGCTATAAAATATTACAACAAAATGAACAACTGTAACGCAATTCTCGGAGGTAACGGCCGAACGGCATAATTCACTTTCGTTACGAACGTGTGTGGATCGTGCGGTATACTTTCTTGGGTTATGTAATTATAATTGATTTTAAGATTGTTTGTTTCCGTTTTTAAGAGCTTCTTTTTTTCAGCTTCACGCTGTATCCCGCATGTAATAGGGTGGACAGAGCGAACCTAGAGATAAGACATTTTGTTCCCCACCTTTCGCCAAATTTTCGAGTTACAGCTGCTACACACGTGTTCAGCGTCGCCAGACGCCTCGATTTTGGCGAGACGTCCCGATTTTAGACGAAAAATTTAATGTCCCGATCGGGACATTTGTCCCGCTTTTCACGGATTAAAAATATTTTTTAATTTCTTAAAGGTTTTAATTACTTACTAATAATTCCATAGAAAGACAAATAAGTACGTTCGTAAGTTGTGTATTCTGAAGTCGTAACTGCCTTACATACTGTAAACTAAAACGGTTAGTCTTTTGAGTTCTTTAATTATTTCATAAGTACAAATACTGAATTAATAATAGCATGTTTAAAGTGATAAGTTTAAAATATTATAGAAGTAATATTGTCTACTTTAGATGAATGTGGGACAGTTAAGTTGTCATATAAAAAAAATGTATTGCGGCGAACAAAAAAGTTTTATAGTAATTTAATAAATTCATATTTACTAAATGTATATAAATTATGATTATTTGTCTGTAATATATATAAACTTGAAAAAAAAAGTTATTATAAAACGAGTCCTTGCTATTCAACAGACTTATGCGGGTGAACTTTAAATATCAACGTTGAACCCCAATATAGTTCAATTGCCGTTCCGGTGGGTGCTTCTGGAAACTAAAATGCTAAATAACCCAAACATCACATATTTAAACATTTTACCACCGATTAAAAAAAACTTTGGCGTATTTGTTTTTTTTAAATGTCAACTTGTTAGGTAGAGAGTAGTGTCTAAGCTCTAGGGTTTTTTACAATGCTACATACTTAAAATATTTATAAATAAAAAAGCAATACAGATTCAATCTTTAAGTACGTATAGTTTATTTCTGATCACTTTTTACGCAGCGTCTTGTACGAGTATACTACAAGCCTTACGTACCCCTTATGTTTGTCTTAAAATAACTTGTAGGGCTCGCGTATTGATTGATGCTTGCAAGAACTTTTTCTATATTTAAAATGTTTGTATCAGTAATTTAGTGCCGTCAATATTTCCACAGTTAAGTGTGACTTGATAAATTTATATAGAAAAAATAAATTAAATAAATCAGCTTCACGCTGTATCCCGCACACAGCAGACTAGGCAACGGGAACCTGGTGCAAAGACACTCCAGTTTCTGCCGAATTCTGGAGGCATTGCGTGTAGAGAGGCAGAACTCAACGCCGCGCTTTTGCCTCGTCACCACAGCGAAGAAATGGAAATATAAAAGTAAATAAATATTTCACATCCTCGAGTTGTGATCGAACATACAATAGTAGCGTTACAGTCACGCTCTTGTGCCGCTGCGCCACGACTGCCTCTGATAGAAAAAATGAAGCACAGCAAATAAAAAACAAAATATGAGGCCTTCTTGACACAACAGCACAAAATCAGAATGAACTGTTAGTGTTATGGGTTTAATTCTCGCTCAGGTAAATTAATCATTTTCATATTCGTAGCACTAAAACCTAGAGGCTACTGTGCTATATGTGAGTTACAGCGTGAAGCTTTTACCAATATTGGTAAGTCTTCATCCTTTTAAAAAAAAATCATTTATTAAAAATTTCATATATTATAAATTCCGTTATCTATTTTCGTTTATATATATTCCGTTAAAAAAAAAAACAGCTGCAAAATCACAATAACGTCCATTTCTAGTGAAAGTCACTAACTAAAATTATAAAACGCGACATTAAACACAAATTGCCCAATGAACTATTATCACGTACCGTAACTTTAGCCGCGCACTCCGTAACAGTAAAAAATGTTATTTTTTTAATTGAGCGATACAAATGAAAACGAAATCTTACAAAACTGTTGTATAATAGGAAGTCTCACACATGCTATCTTAAGTGGAATAGAGCGGAAATTCAGGTCAGACAATCGAATTATCAATGGACCGGCTGTAAAAAATGTAAAAAATATCTCAGAAAGATCGATTCTGTATAATGATCATCAATAATCGAATTAGCTCATTTGGTTAAAAAACGACGTAGTTGCTTTCAAAAAACGGTCAAGTGCGAGTTGGAGTCGCCCACCGAGGGATCGTCTAAATTTTAGATTTTGGGACAACACAAAGTACAAATTATAAAAGTTATTTTTTTTAACGTTAACTAATAAGTTTTATTAGTTTTTTCTATAAATTGTAAGTACTCACTTCATGTCAAATTTTATTATTGTAGGTCTCAAATAAGAATCTTATATAAATTTCTTTCGTTTTCCAGTAACCAAAAAGAATGACATTTACCTACGTTGCAGATACCGAAAAAGAGAAGGTTTAGAGTTATTTTTAATCATAAATATATTTAGACATCATTAATGTTAATAATGTTTAGCTCAAGTAGAGTAGAGAAAATCTAATATTTGCATAACAATATAATTTATATTTCATTATTATAAGAACAATTGTATGTTCTATATACATATAGAGATTGATTACTATCATTATACGAATAGAAATCTATGAATAAACAATGTACTGGCGGAAATAAGTGGACACGAATCGTAAGAATCAGATTCAAACGAATAAGTATGTGGATCGGTAACCATTACATGTAAAAGAAAAGTTAGACCCCTCTGGAGACACTTTCATTTATTATATTACATGTTTCGTACCAAGGGAGCCTTCCATTCGGAGATTCCCTATTTTATTAATGATAATCATACAAATTATTATGCTTTAAGAATAATAATTAAAGAATTATTAATAATTCGTAAATAGTACGCCCATTGGTCAGTAACCTTTCTATTGTATATTAATTATGTTAATAATTGTAAATATTCACATAGTGTTTAAAGAATATGATGTAGAGACGTTCTTAAAATTGAGACAAGTTAAAAAAAGTTATCGTCTGTAGATAAATTTTCCATCCATAACAGTGATAACCCTTAGGAGATATTTTTTATTTAAGAGTGACGCCGTATCCCGTACAGGATAGGCATGGAAACGTAGTGTTAAGACACTTCCTTTCCCCACTTATTATCATATAAGAATTTAAATTATTTATTTAACTTTAAATTCAATAAAGCATGCAATGGACTAAATTGCATATAATATTAAAAACAAAGTTATATTACTGTCATCTTAGGATCAAAGCGTTCCTATCGAATGGTTCTAAGCAAACTACTCCCATTAATCATGTCTTGGCCTCTGACATTTTTAGAGCGTGTTAGACAACAATGCCAATCCCAGTGTTGATAGAAGACAAAGCATTTTATACCTTAAACGTTATAAGAAAAGACAAAAAGAAAGTCGTGTCAGATCGTCTGTTAGAATTCAAAACTGACCTGGTAACCTCGAAGACATTTTACGCCGATTTAGTTTTATAAAGACCTTCAATTTCCTTAATTCTGCATCTATATCGATTACTTTCTCTATCATATACAGAGTAATTGGTAATTGCTATTTCTTTATTATGAAGGTGAAAATATTTATTACAAAATGAACTTGACCCAAACGTTCTATTTATTATGCATGAGTCACTAACACTGCGTATTATACTGACAGATGTTCCTACGTTAATAAGACATTGTTTAAATAATTAACTTACCATTTCACAATTTATTATATGTGATGGAAAATGGAAATATTAGTTTATTCCGTTGTATAGGTTTTAATAAAATCTATATATTAAATTAAATTACAAATCATCGCTGTCTGTATATGAAAGATTATGAATGTAATAATTTTTGAGGCCTTCGTGGCGCACAAGAGTGTGACTGTAACGCGACGGTTGTGGGTTCGATCCTCACTCAAGGTGAAATACGTTTATATTTCTATTTCTTCGTTCTGTTCTGCTACTCAACATGTAATGCCTCCAGAATTCGGCAGAAAGTGGATAACGGAGTGTCTAAACACGAGGTTTCCTCCACCTACTCTGCTGTTTGTCTATATATCTACGTCTTGTTCTATTTCGCAGAATCGGCTTAACCGATTTAAGTGCAGTTATTACTATTGTTGACTGTGCTATCAACAATTAGCGATTTTAATCGATTCATAAATAAAAAAGTTATGTCAATGTATAGCTACAACAGCCACTACTGTTTTAGCAATATGACCATATTGAAATTGAAATGGCTGAAACTTTAAGTTGAAAAACTTTAAGATGAAAAAACTAATAATTGTGTAGCACAAGCAGGCGAAACCGCAGGCTGATGGTTAGTCGTATAATAATAGCATAATCTCGATAGCAAAACGAGCAAAACAAATCTAGAATCTGCATTTTTTCAACGTATAATCGTTACAACTGGCTTCATTTGAAAAAAAATCGTAAATTTCATGTAATTATATTAAATTATAAAAATATGTATATTTTCACTAAAATGACTGTATCAATAGTTCTCAGCTGATGTTAGATAAACAATGAGATTGAACAGATAAAACTGACAAATGGCAGCGGCGCGACTTCTCATGAGTCAGAAAGCGTCTAAATTGCTGAACCGACCTCCGGGGTCGGGTTGCGATTTGCGCAGCTCGAATGAATGAAGCGATGTCGAATTACTTTTTATTACTTAGGTTTCTTTTAATTGAATAAGTGTGCATTTATTGTTATAATTCATATAATAATTTTCTTTATTTTGGTTGCCTTGTATCAGTTTCAAATTACTTAAGTCAAAGCTGAAATTAGAAGCCATATTGGTAAAAAGGAATGAATAGAATATGCACAGGAAATCAAATAAAAAACTTATTGACAATTTATACAAATTAATATTTCTTAGTACTTGTATAAAAATTAAGATATAGATAGGAATTAATGGAAAAAAGATAAGCTTACTTGTGACATGAATCAGCGTAGAGACAGACAGAATAGAAACCATATATATACATGATACATGTAAAATAATTAAAACTAGCCATTTTATTTTACGTCAGAATAAATTACAGACTTTATTCATACTATTATCTTATCGCGCCAAGGCCCACAAACAATGAAAATTCTTAGGTGAGTATTTCAAAGTGTTGCTCACTTTTGTTTGAACTTGAAGAAAAATAGAGAACAATGTGTAACGCTGCTGAAATTATTAAAGAGATTTATGGTTGTGTTTTTAACATTATAGTATATTATATACACTTATTCGATAGTGATGTATCTACCTGCTTACTTATATATTAGTATATATACTTTTCTAAAACTAATTTTAAATATAACAAAAACTCTGTTTATTTAACATTTATTGAGATATGACACATAAAAATCTTCCTAATTTCATTAGATGTCATATTAATTTAGGTTTTAGAGAAGAATAAGTCCGAGATCCACCATAAATGGTAAAAAAGATAATGAAAGTGAGATAAGAATGAGGAAAAACAGTGTTTATTTCTTTTTATAAATAGTGTGGAATAAATTTAAAAAAAAATTAAAATAGAAAAAGAATAACTATTTTTCAGCCTCTAGTGTTAAGACACTCTTGTCTTTCCCGAATTTTTGAAGCTTTGCGCGTTGAGTGGCGAAACTCCGAATGGTAATTGAACCCACAAGTGTCATGTTTACAAACACACGCTTGTGCCGCTGCTCCAAACAGCGTACAAAGTTATATAATGCTCACTACATCGAATGTGATTCACACACAGGTACTTGTCAAGTGTAGGTGATAAACACCTGCTATGCGCCCACACAGAGGCTCCCCTCTATGTGGGCGCTTAGCATGTATTATTTTAAAAGTATCTACACGAGAAAAAATATATCTACATAGCTATATCATATGAAAAGTTATATTAGCTACTCTACTCATGAGCTCTACCTCAACTAGCTCAGAGGCACAAGCGTATGACTGTGAACGCGACAGGTTGTGGGTTCGATTCCCACTCGAGAAAATGAAATATTTATTAACGTTCATATTTCTATTTCTTCGTTCTGGTGTCAAGGCAAAGCGCGGCGTTGAGTTCTGCCGCTCAACACGCATTGCCTCCAGAATTGTGAACAGAAAGTGAGGAAAGGAGTGTCTTAACACTATGTTTCATCTGCCTACCCTGCCATGTGCGGGATAAAGCGTGAAGCTGTTTTTTTTTATTTCTTCGCTCTGGTGTCGAGATTTGTATGGATAAATATCGTGAAACGAAAAAAAAAATCCTACTTCTAAACTGTAGAGATATCTTGATTAATTTCTTTAGGTATGGGTTTTTTAAATATTTTATCCTATATGCTGTTCCCGTAAAAAAAGCGCTGATGTTTCCAGCTGTATAAAGTATAGTACAACTACTTGCTTGTTGAAAATGTTTTGTAAGAGCGAAACATCTAGACACGCGTAGGAGTTTATTTAGACACTTAAGCACGTTCAGGATGTGGTATTAAAAAATAGTACCTAAGTAAGACTTTGTGTTCGCAATGTTTTGTTCATAAGTGGTTTTTTCTCTGTATATTTAAAAAAAATTGAGTAAAATAGTTTTTTGTTATTTTACATATCTTCATTGAATGTCGATCTCAATATTTAAAATAAAAAATATATTTCCAAATGACTAACACTAGATTTGTTATTTTTAATGAATGCAGTTTAATGAATTCAGACGGTTATGATAGTAATTAATGCAGATAACAGTTGACTACTAAGTTGATAATGTGTTTAGTTTTGCATTCTTATATGAGAGTGTATATTTAAGCGTTATTCATTTTGTGTCTAAACATTCCGAAAATCAGCAGTGAAAGGGCATATGTTTTATGTATAAATATTTTTTTTTCTATCTCTATTTATGCATCTTTCACATTCAGAGAAATAGAGAAAGAGAACCTAAAAGATCAATGACTCTATCTTTATTTTTTGCTTCACCAAACTCTCTACCATTTTGTGGACTCAAGAACATATTTGCTTGTTGTGTTAATGGACACACAAGTTTATTAATTTAAAAATATATGAACTGGATGTGATTATACCACGTTTTCATTTTTTGTTGCCCATTGAACAGATGAAACTTGATTATGAGTTTTGTCCATTTACTTATAAAATATATCAACAAAATTTGTCTCTATATCTCTATAATTACAAAAAACATTTAATTCATTCATAGACGGTAGAGTCGTCGTCATTATAAAAAACATGACACTTCAAGCGTTAAATACAAAAAGATACTAGCACCAGCTTTTTTACGAGATATGATCTTGAAATATATTTAATTATTCTGAACATTTATATTAGATACCATTTATATTATAATGATTTTATATACAAATATTTATCGAAATAGAAATTGAACCAGTGACTGTCACATCACTCGGACCCGTTCCAACTACTCTACCAAAGCAACTTACTAAAAACTTATTACGCAGTTAAAAGAAAAAAACAAAAAAAATACCAATTACCCGCCACAAGATGTCCAGACGACAACTGTTTAATACTTTTTATGTTACCATAATAAGAATACGGTTATAGCAACGTCCTGGGAACTGCCTTAGTCATCTTCATCAATGCCAAGGCTTCGTATTCGGTGCAGATAAACTTGTTTTTATGTCGGTCATAGCTGTAAGTTGAATGGTCCAACGGGCCTTTGCGCGAGTGGTACAGTTTGCGCTAATGCAGTATAAGGTGTTTTAGCATTGAAATATTGTTTTATTAAATTTAATATTTTTTCTAGTTATAGGTTTGTTGATTTTAGTGAAATGTATTTAGTCTTCCCTGTTATATCTCTCCTCATCTCCCACAGATGTTTAAAAATAAAAGTTAATTTTAGAATTTTATTAGACGAACTTCAAAATAAAATTATATTTTTTGATAATAGCTAAGATAGGTTTGCTTAGACTTTGGCCAGGAGCGAATAATTTTATATATATTTTTTGCTTCACACTGTATGCCGCACATAGCAGGGTAGACAGACACTCCGACACACCTAGTGTTAAGAAACTCCGTTCCCCATTTTCTGCCGAATTCTAGAGGCATTGCGTGTTGAGTGGTAGAACTCAACGCCCCGCTTTGCCTCGACACCAGAGCGAAGAAATGGAAATATAAACGTAAATAAATATTTCACTTCTTCGAGTGGGGATCGAACCCACAACCAGTCGAATTTGCAGCGCACGAAGTCACACTCTTGTGCCGCTGCGCCACGAGGGCCTCAATTTTTTCTCTTCACAAAATACTATATTTCAATAAAATAAATATATATACCCTTATAATAATTAATTATAACCGCATTACATCGCATTTTATATACAAATACAGTACTACAAATATTATCTAAGAAACAATCGGTTATATCGATATGAACGACGTTACTTGAAAATGTAGGTCAGCTTAAATACATCACTAGTAGGTACTTCTACTAAATAATACCTGACGCTAGTGGTACAATAGCTTTCAATTGAACGCGAGTTTGTTGTAAAATGTAAAAAAAATAATTAAAAATAATAAATTCAAATAATTTAGAAATTTAACTGTTATATTTTTTATCGTACATAATATTTTTGCGTGCTCTGGACTTTACATTAATATTATGCATTGAGAATATATTTAAAGAGGTTCAACCACAGCTAAGTTTAAAGTAAACTGGTTTGCGACAGACCACTGTGGTATACTTTCAAAGTCTAAATGCCGTTGCATTCCATTGTAACGATGCATTTTTAATATATGCAAAATAAGTTGTTATAGAAGTACCGATATTTCACTGTTGAGAGACCGTTTGGATAAAAACTTTTTTTGTTTGAATTCCACGGTAGCATTAAATTAAATCAGCTTCACGCTGTATCTCGCACACAGCAGGGGAAAGGGAACCTAGTGTAAAGCCACTCCTCACTTTCTGCTGTATTCTGGAGGCGTTGCGTGTTGAGTGGCAGGACTTAAAGCCGTGCTTTGCCTCGATGTCAGAGCGAAGAAATGTAAATATAAATTTAAATTATTATGTTCAGTATTATATGCATACGTTATAAATTGAATTCCATTACGTTGCTCTTGGAAAGAGCTAAAGTAAATACTTCTAAGCTTAAATTTAAATATAAATTTACATACATACATATATTTATAATGTAACTAACGACCAATGCATTGTTCAATATATCTTTTATGCACGAAAAGTAGTGAACAAACAGACTTATCAATGGACTCTCTTTAATTTAAATATTGTACAAAATGCGGGCGATACGTGACTTGGTGGTGAGAGACGGTATCTTTAGACAGAGTTTCGAATCCATTCAAAATTATAATACATAAATATATGTGTTAACACATCGATGATAACCAAAACAACAAATAGAAAAAACTTTAGTAATTACTAATTAAGAAGCTGTATAATTGCGAGTTACTAAAGTTAAAGCAACATACTAAACTTCTGTAATATTGACGATTAGGTTATAAAATACAATTTTATCGCAAAACCGTGAAATATTCATAGATGTTTTGAATGTCGTTTCTCGTTTATGTTAATAGATACAGTTTAAATTAATAACATAAATCGTAAAGTAAAAGAGAACGTGGTCAATATAAAATGATTAAGCCAGTGTACCAGTACCAATGGACTCATTTGATTTTCTAGAGAGAACGGTTTCGCTTTTATCGATTTAAGGACATAACATAAAAAAATACGTTTGTTATTCCTTATTTTTTTCTAAAGTATTAAATGAATGGTTGAAAAACTTAAACAACTGAAATATATATTTTTTTATGTTAAAAAATGTTGAAAGTTCCTTTAAAATTAATATCATATTTATCTTAGTAATTATCATGTATAAGATCGCAATATAAATTAATACATCAATTAGTCCAATCTATATCTGTATATTGTGGGTTAACGAATAAACCATCACGAGGGGCACAGGGCCATATCAA
>DWGR01003355.1:0-12306 GCA_018247715.1 Heliconius burneyi | reverse complement strand
TCGTATTATTCTAAATTCTTATTCACTTCTCCATCTAGTCTTGTACGAGTAAGGATATTGAAAATATTAAATATTTTATTTCGTAGAGTGGGGATCGAACTCACAACCTGTCGTGCTCACAGTCATATGCTTGTGCCCATGCGCCATTACTGGACTCAAATTTTAAAAATCTTAATTTTTAGTTATTAATTTGGTGGATGGTTATTTAAAGATTATTAAACAGCATGCCATTATGCATCTGTCCTGGTATGGATGATGTGGTAAATCTATTTTATTAAAATAAACCTTGAACTGTAGTAGGCATAATAATTTATAACTTTAGTAGGTACTGTATGAAGTATGATTACTGGTATGTTATAATTTATTGCCGATATCAATTATGAGAAATTCCTTTATGTTGCAAATTTCAAACTGAATATTATTATTTATAGGTGGGTGTACTAATTATCTAAATTTATTATATTATAAATTTTTAAGTATTATTTATTACAATTATACGTTTTGTAATTTCATACATTTATTATTTTAGTTTTAGTACAACTTATTTTTTGAATAAGCTTATTTTTGACATATTTTTTACTGTATAGTTTACTCTTAATCTTCTTGTTTCTATTAATGCATCATTATGGCAATTTGTTTCTTCTGGTCCATATTCATCTTCATTTTTCTTATAAAGTTTCGACATCCCTTGGTCGAATTTCGGATCCATCTCTGGAGATGATGATCTATGGACCGAAAGAAACACATTGCACATTGCTAGTTGCATTGGTTTCTAGATATTTTTTTCTGCATATTGTATTGTATTTTATAAATAAAATCTTTTCATTTGATGTCCATATCGAGTACAAAAGCTTATAATCCGCCATTTTGTTGCGGCGGCCATTTTAAATTACTAGCAATAATGATTTTATACCTTTTTATTATTACGAGACCTGAAGTCATAACATACTCAGTTTCCTGTGCTTTAATATTATTTAAAGGGCCGTTAATTTAAAACTATCAAATATTTTCGCTTTTCTATTTCGCTTAGGATATACTAAAAGACGCTGTATTTTTGTTATTAGATTACACTATGTTCCGCGACTAGTTACCAATTCTCGCTCAATCTTTGAAGTATTCCGTGGTTGTCTCCTAAAAAGTAAACTAGCGAAATAAAAATAACCATCAGATTTTAAATAAAACTCTTTAACCGGATTAGTTGGGTATATATAGAGTACTATAACATTTTGGAAACCTGACGTTCCGAAAACTTTGCGGTAGTTTGTCATCTTACTTAACTGTTAAAAAGAAACCTACGAAAGTAGAACAACTAGAGGAAAAGTATCATTGTACCATATAAGAATCCTGTTTGTAAATTCATAATGGAAAGCAAGCTTCAGACTTTAAATGCTATTCGACAATGCTCTAAAGTCCTATTTGAAACTGGTTCTATATCTGAAGTATTCATTGTACTCCGAGTATGGCGCACAAGGCTCATAGAAACAAGCCATTTTATCTCTAACTTCTAGTTTTTCATATTATGATTAGATTTTATTCACAAAATAATAATGAAAGTTACACTCGTACATTGTGTTTTTACATTTAGATTTAATTGTTTCTTAATAATATTGCCATTTTTGTCTGAAATGGACAAATAGTTTTTTATATGATACACAAGGATTATAACAAACAATGCATAATAAAGCTATACCTATTAATCAACCTGGGTATAGAATTTTAGGCTTCTAATGTTTCACGGTTTCTTGCAAGGAACGTGGAAGCTCATTTCCTTTTGGCAGTTGCTTCTTCTTAGATAGCCACGCCGCGCCGGCCGAAATTTATATTGATCGAATTTTCTTTATGGTGTATGACCTGTTTTCTCATAAAAGAAAAAAGAAGGTATATTTATCTTGAATCCAAACAATGGCCATCCAAACTTAAATTTAAGAGTTTAAATTATTGTTTTTTTTTTATATTTTGTAATTTTTGAACCCTGAAAATATCAATTTTAAATATATGCAATATTACGTTTGCGTACTTACTATTGGCTTATTATAATAAGATCATTATTATAATTAGATTTTATCTGGGAGTGCAATGAAACCACTGGGATTAAGTTAAGAATCCGAAAACCTATTAGGCAGGTTTATCCGTAATTGGTATTTATTATCAGATCTGTACTAAGCCTAGCCTCAGGTTCAATTTACTCTTATGGCTAATTGTCATTAAGTAAATGTTTCGTCTAGGTATAAATGTGATTAACTATTGCTCCTCCGTTGCTACCACCGCCCATGAGCTTATGGTCGGGGGCGGCGGTGATCACTTACCATCAGATGACTTCACTTTTCGTTCCAATTATCTTTTCTATATATATATATATATATATATATATATATATATATGATTAATAAATATGATATTTATTAATCATATTTTAATGTATATATCGATAACAAAAACCCCATATAGTACTACTTCTATTGTACGAATTGCTTTGTCGTTGAAAATGGACTCCACGAACTACTCATACGTTCAAAATTCTAATGTGGTTTAGTAGCGTGGTAGCGGAGTAATCTGCACGCTGGTATTTCCGCAACCTCGCTCACGTACATTCTTGGGATACTGAAGCAAATATAGGCCATTTTAAAAGCATACTGTTGCTATTTAATTATATTTATGGTGTGGTGTAATATGCTGATGCGGCACGTCGAGTAAGAGACAAGTATCGTACCAACTGTTCAAACAGTACTCCAACAACAGTAAACCATTCAAACTAAAACTATTGTAATGATGATTGCATTTCCACTCTATATTCTCTTAATTTTTTATTATTTTTATTTTTGTTCTACTTTTCAAGTCCAGTGCTCACACCAAATAAAGGTTAAGAATTCAAAAAGCTCCGGATGGACAAATTTTTACGAATGAATTATAAATTGCAAGAACAAAAAAAAACAAGATTTGCTCGCGCATGCAAAAACCTCCTTCACATGCACTTGTATAAACTTATTAAATTATTGTATCATTACATAAGCTTAAAACCTGACGGACAAGTGCAGGTCTACAACTAGGATTCCGTACGAAAATTGGAGGTCTAGCTTTTTCTGAAATTCAGGCTTAGCTTAGCCAGAGCCCTTTCATCTAATACCTCACTTGAACGCTAGTTCAACGCTTTAATATCTTTTTTTTTTTGGATTTCACAATAAATGTGTAGTTTCCAGTTTTTTTTCTGAACTAGTAATACCTATTAACGCTGAGTGCCAAAATTCATAATTCTAAGTTAACGCGAGGTGTCTTATAAATTTCGATTTCCCTTATAGTGTCGAAATACGTATTTTTTGCTATATAAACTGCCATATCTTTTTTGAAGTAAATGTAGAAATACGTTTTTTTTCGGGAAATAATGGGGCCGTAGATCTAGTATTTATATTTGAATTTCAACACGATATCTTCAAGCGTATCTACGATAAAGGCTATTGACGACAGATAGACGGAAAACAAAGTGATCTTACAAGGATTCATTATTTCCTTAAAATCAAGTAATTTTAATAAAATATAAATCATATAAAATTGTACGGTACCAAACATGTATGTAGATGTAACGTCGACTAATTTTAATTATCCGAAATATGCAAAATTAAACTTAAACAAAGCGTCATAGTACCTTTGTAAAATGTACATTGTTATCTAAAATACACGCACTGTGTACGTATTGTGGAGTAGAATAGCTTACCTGTAATATGAATACAAAGGGCTTTAACGATTGTTTTAATCGGAAATATAATTAAGATTAAAATAAGGATGGAAATGTGTCATTTAATTACGGAGTTTCTTTGACCACCTCCAGCTCCAGCATCAGATCAGCTCTATATCATTATAATATCACATTGTCATCCGATTTACACATGTATGCAAAATTTCAGCTCAATCGGAAACGGGGAAGTGGATCAAATTTAACTTGCAAGATTTGATTACAGACAACGGTACAAGTGAAAGTAAATAAAAGTTTGTAAAAATAATAGCTTTATGAGACAATAACAGTTTACAATATATTAAATATATATACGAGTAAATGTCTTATAACCGTAATCTGTATAATTGTAATCTGTTTTAAAAATTTTATAAAAATAAAATTTATTTATATTTGATACAATATAATATGTGTATACTTCATACATATTTCTTCAGGAACCCCTTTGACAAGATACTTCCATATCCCGATTTCCATCGAATTCGGGAGGCATTGCATGTTGAGTGGAGAAACTCATTACCATATACTTCGTTACCATAAAAAAAGAAAAGAAATGAAAATATTAAATATATCATTTCCTCGAGAGGGAAGGGATCCTCCAATTTGTCGCGTTAACAGTTGCACGCTTGAGCCCCTGCGCTACGACTGGCCTCATTTAATTAATTTTAATTATTTGAAGTATAATTTTTCTGAATAGGTGTAAAATGTTAACTCATACAGCGCAAGCCTATAAGCTAATACTAGCTTATAAGCAGATTAATTTTCTTGAATATGAAGAAGACATGTATCTTATAAATCTAGGATATCTTAACCAAGGAAGTCTTTTTCCAGCAATGGATGAGGAGATGCCTCAACAATCAACAGATTATAATGATAATGATATTCTTACCATTACAATACTGCTTAAGACACAACAGAATATAATAATTTTTAACACGTGTCACACACAAAACACGTGTAACAAAATAAATATTTAATTCAATAAATCACGGGTTGAAATGTAATAAAAGTCCGAAATGATATTACAAAGTTTTTGAAGTGGGTTAGAAAGCACTTAAGCCAAGGGTTGACTTCTGTAAAACAAATAACTCAATTTTTGCGGTTTCTGTTTCTATCATAAATTGAAATCAAATTTTAAGTAAATTTAGCACATGCCCTTATTACTGGCAGACGTTGCTTAATGTTTTTCAACCATTTCCTACTTTTGGAGCAATTTTAAGAAAATGGGTGTGATATGGCGGAATTCACAACGTGACTTTCTGTTTTATTCTTATTAGTATGGAAGGGAGACTCGCTCATTCATACGAATTTGCGCGCATAAAGTCCAAGAGATTTTTTCAAGATGAAAATCGTTTTCAGATCCAAATTATTAATATTTAGACCTTAATCTACCAGTGGGCATACAGACGTGTCTTAATGGGAACGGATTGTCTTAACATTAGGTTCCTAAGTTATCTCTGTTTACCCTGTTATGGACTTATGCAAGAAAATTTAGGTGTTATTCAGGGAATCCTGATTGGACAAGCGTGAGTCGGGCTCGGCCACCGAGGGTTCCATTGAAAAAAGTCTTCAGCTTCTTCTGAAATTCAGGCTCAGCTAAGCCGGAGCCCTTTCATCTGTTACCTGACCTGAAAGCCGCTACGCTTTAATACCAAATTTTGCCCCTTTTCAAGGCTTAAGAATTTGTCCTCAAATATATAGATTCAGTTATTCCTGAACTAGTACTACCTGTAGATACATGGCAAATTTCATAATTCTAGGTCAACCGGAAGTATCCTTTGAATTTTAATAAATGGCTGTATCTTATTTTAAGTAAATGTAGAATTTTTTTTCGGCAAATTATAAGGCCTTAGATATGAGTATATGTTTTAAATTTCAACTCGATATCTCTAAGCGTTCCCGAGGTAAAGGCTCTTGACAGACAGACGGACGGACAACAAATAGATCTTATAATGGTTTCTTTTTTCTTCTTAAGAAAAAACGTGTGGCAATATGAAATGATTTCTGATTATTACTTGATATAAAAAAGTACTCCACAGATGCGAAACAATAAAAACGAATGGAACCGTCAACGTTTTAAATTTTACTGCCCAGAGTTTAGCAAAAAAATTTTGTAATTCCGTAAATTGTTCCACGTTCTCATTGTATTTTAAATTTTGTTAGTAAAAAGTTTCGATAGTTTTTTATAATATAATAAGATCCCATACAAAAGGAGAGTGATTATCACAATTCTTATTATATAATGCTAGAACTGTGTATATGAAAATTATAAAAAAGTCTTCATTATCTAAGATACAAAATGAATGCGTTTGTTCAATAAGGTATGAAGTAAAGACGAAAGTAAGACCACTCAGAATGTAAAGTTTCAGTTGCTCGCACATCAAGAGATTCATAATGAACTTCCTCGTAACAAGTCCGTAGCTGCGCTGTTCGTCATTTCAAAAAAAAAAATATTTTTATATCGAGTAACATAAAATTAATTTTTAGTATTAGTAAAATTTTAATATCTATGTTAGTATTTAAGTTGCTTCTCCATCCCACTCGAGATGGCGCAGCAATTATTCATACACAGTCTAATCTACTAGACATCAAATTTAGGATGATGTTGTTGCTACCCCGCACTCTTTGTAATAAGGAGCCAAATCTTTTGCGTATTGTGACAAAGGAACAGTTAAATCGCACTATCGCAAGCATACCAGATGCACTACATTAGCGAGGCAGCCTCAGCAGCACCCTAAATGCGTCATTGTATTGAACACGAAGGGCGCTGTGAGATTTTTGTGAATACCTGGCTCACAATCTTAATAAATAAAAACTTGTGCAGTAGGCTCTAAACAATGTTATTTTCACACTATTCGAGCAACGTGGAAATTTGTGAGCCAGCATATTCACCCTCACTGAAAACGCCATCCGTTCTCTTTCAATATCAGCTTCATATATCACCTCTGAGGCCTGGTGTCAAAACATGTCCAAGATATTTAAATTGGTACACTCGTTTGAGTTTATTACCATTGAGCAAGATTAGCGGTTTTGTTGATTTTATTGATTGTATTTGGTGTCGTGCTCGTTCATGTACAAGTTAAAGAGGGTTAGTGAACTTAAGCCTCCCTGTCTCACCCCGCACTCCTCATACGGACGTGATAAAACTCCTGCCCACCGAACATGGTTAACTTGGGTTTTGTACCAGTACTTCAAAATGTTAATAAGTTCAGGCGGCATAATGGCTTTCTCCATCTTCCCCCACAACACATCCTACGAAACCAAGTGAAAAGCCTTGGAAAGATCTAAAAACAGGCATAGATTGGAGTTTTTCTTTTCGTATAGACAGCATGCTTAAGACCCAAAACAGCAATTTCTGAAGACAATCCAGGACGTATCTTAAAACAGTAAAATAAAAAGTTACAGATAAATTTACTTAGCACAAAGTAATACGTAATTTGATTTAATTAAATAGAAATTATTAAATATCGTTTTATAATTTTGGAGTTGGTGCCAAGTTAGTACAAGTGCTATAGATATAGTTATTATAATAAGGTTAATTACACATTGTAAATTCTTTATAACTTAAGTATAAGAAACGAAATTTCTTATATAAAAAATAAAAATAAATAGAGGGCTGGCATTGTAAGCTGGTTCACGCATCACATCGTAGACCATATTAAATTCTTTGATTGCAATATTCTTCGCGTGAGAGATCAAATGCAAATGACAACATAGCGTCTTATAGAATATTACATTCGTTTTATGTATAATTTATTTATTTATTTAAATTGAAGAATTTGACATGAAAATCAACATAATTATGACTCAAATACAATGTCAACATTGATACAGATTATCAGAGTTTTAAAGAGTAGAAGACGCGCTGGCTAAGTGTACATTTTTTTCGAACATGAGGTTAATGCTGTTAGCCCTATTAGCTTTTACAGCGACACCGGTTGGGTAGGGAAGAGGGTGCTCTGTCCCTGAAGAAATGCAAGCACTAAGTGGCTGCCTGTAGTAAGTAAGTGTACAAAATTAATCGTCATTTGGGCAAATGCCTTTCGGTTCGTTTTCGGTCAACTTAAATAACAAAAAGCGTTGGTCAGCTCCAACCGGTCCTAGCAGGTATACTTTTATGCAAAAATTCTGTATAATAAGATTTTTTCCATATCTTTAGCGTGTTAACCTTTCTTTAAAGATTGGACTTTTAAAATAAGAATAACAAATGTAATAAGGAAGTTTTTTTTTGTTTTAGATTGCAACATAGAAGTTAAAATTTAAACAAAAAAATCAATAGTATGTCTATTTTTTACTACAGTATTTATATTTAAACTTTTTATTTAAATTCTTCTTTAGATATCTTTTATATTAGAAACATATAAAATCTATGTAACTTTAACTATTTTAATATGTAGAAATCGTTACATAATATTCAAAAAATCATTGAGGCTTTAAGTAAAATAAAATAAAATCCGTCGTGGCGCAGTGGCACAAGGGTGTGCCGTCGTGCGCTGACAAATCGACTCGTCGTCGATCGTGGGTTCGCTCTAGTGTCGAGGCAAAGCGCGGCGTTGAGTTCTGTCACTCAACATGCAATGCTTCCAGAACTGGGCAGAAAGTGGGGAACGGAGTGTCTTAACACTAGGTTCCCTCTGTCTACTCTTCTATGTGAGGGATACAGCGTGAAGCTAAAAAAATATATTTATACCCTTTTTTGGTTTATGAAAAAAAAAACATATTTTGTTCAGTCTGTAGTAAAAGCGGTTAATCTAGGAACTATGCCGGTTACATTGTAATTGAAAAAAAAAAAATAATAGAAAGCCGCAGACTCACAGGTGAAAATGATAATTAAGGTGGAAAATTTCTACCGGCGGCTCAAGTACCTAGTGCATATTAATGAGGAAATCTTCTGAACATCGAGGTTATTCTGTAATTGAGCTTTTTCCCAGAGGTTGAACACAATTCAATTATATAACAATTTAAGATATAGTTTTTATAAAATGTTTAGTAGAAGTAAGAGTGTAGAGTTCACAGTTCACAATCTAATTTTCTAAAAGCTAGCAATCTGAATTTGTTTTAATTTATTAAAAATTATCTTTAATTTACAACACAATTGGAAATACAATTCAAACTCATTGCGAATTTTATTAGTTTTACTCTTATTTCTAAGTATATTTCATTCCTATTAGTTACATTTCTCCTATTAGTTTAATCAATGTCATTAAATTATAATTGTATCGTACAAGATAACAACGACGTGTCATTCGAAACGTACCCTACATAGGTGTATGCGACAAATAGTAGGCAGAGGAACATTTACTAAGACAAATAAAAAATACATGTTTAACTATAAATTATAATCAAGCTAGTACAGTTTCAATTTACTTGTTTCAAACTTCATAGCTATGTAGGCGGTAGGGTCGCAGGCACGAGACATGCAGTCTTGTCCGATCTTGCGGGAATTTCGGAATAAAAAGTAACCTATACACCACATTCCCCGCTGTATCCCATAGAGCACTTGGCAAGGTAGGCAGAGGGAACCTGGGAATCTAGGGTTAAGGCACTTCGTTCCCTTTGAGGTAGCAAGCTTTCCGTCGAATTTTGGCAGCATTGCGTGTTGAGTAGCGGAACTTAGCGCCGCGCTTTGCCTCGATACGAAAGCGAAGAAAAGAATATATAAAATATTTAATTTCTTTAAGTGTGAAACGAAGCGAGCGACAGCCTGTCACACCACACACGCTTGTGCCTCTGCGCCACGACAACGGCTTAATAAGAGTTAAATTACCTTTTAGTACGTATTATATTATTCGTGATTCGGGCACAAGGTGTGACTTTAAAATCGATTGGTTGTGGGTTCGATCCCCACTCGACTCGAAATGAAATATTTATTTAAAGTTCTATTTTATTTTCTTCGCTTTGGTATCGAGGCAAAGTGCGGCGTTGACTTCCGCCACTCAACACGCAATGCCCTTCAGAATTTGGCGGAAAACGGAGAACGGAGTGTCTTAGCACTACGTTTCCTCTGCGTACACTGCTGAGTGCGGTATACAGCGTGAAGCTGATTATAGAATACTATAAGATTTGGAACCAGAGCTTTGGAACGTCCTTTGATCATACTGATGCGACACCACTATTTACCAAGAAAATTGAACTGTCACGTCACTGGTGCAGAAGTAGCACATAGAGTATAATCTATTTAACATAACGAGTTGCATATCGGAGCATTTCATATACTGATAATAAAATTGTAACGGATCGGTGTACATGGAAGATATGTACGAAAAAAATATTATTGGTTTTTTAATAGAACGGAAAACAATGTTTTATTCTGTTTGATTGCGCGTTTGTTCACGCTAATCTCAGAAATGACTCAAAAATTTAATTGTAGTTTTCACAATAAAGATTTTTTTCTTTTATTTATTTTCTACTCTTTAGTTACCGCTGGCTAGGTTTCTCACACTAGAAAGTCATTTGACACCAACTTTTCCGCCATATTAGATTTATAAAAAAGTCACATTATTTTTCGAGTTACTCTCAACGAGTCCTTTATCAAATTAAAGGATCTATATTGTAGAAGTACATTAAAATAACTATTTCGCCATCTTGGATGGTCCGCCATATGATATTCAGACTGACGTCATACATTTTATCGTGCATTGTCATCTAAACTTAACGTGTATACAAAATTTCAGCTCAATCGGTTGGAGATACCCGATACATACATTGCAAGTTAAATAAAAGCTTTTAAAATAGGTAGATGTTACTTTTAACATGATAAGATATGACATGACATGATTGTATATTTAACATATAATATGTTATGTTAAATTAGATTTACTCAACATCAGAGGGAAGTGATGAAAAAACAAATAGTTCGTTTCCACGAGTAGGAATCGAACCCGCAACCTGTAGCGTGGCTTACATTTACACACTTGTGACACTACGCCACGACTGGCCTACTTAGTTAGTTTCACGCTGTATCCCGCACACAGCAGGGTAGGCAGACCACTAGGTTCCCAGTGTTAAGACACTCCATTCCCTACTGTCTGCCGAATTCTGGAGGCATTGCGTGTTGAGTGGCAGAACTCAACGCATCTCATAGATTTATATACTTTTATTATTTGTTTATTATATACTGAAGAATGAAACAGATAAAAAGAAAAAAACAATTCGGTTCAGTCCGCTCTGGGATATTAATTTTATCTGCACACTCAGAATGTATTGCCGCGCTATTACTCCGCTTGAAGCACGTATTGAGACATTGCGCTCTGCATTTTATATGGCGCTCGATCAGGATTCCGCCTTGTGAAACTTTATTATATCTTTTTCGATTTCTTATTATATAATATGTTATAGTATCGATATCTAGTTATATTACTTATAAAAATAAAAAAAGCATCTTCACGCTGTATCCGTCATGCAGCAGGGTAAGCGAGTAGCAGAGTAGACGGAACCTAGTTCCCCACTTTCTTTTTTTTGGTGCCAGAGTGAAGAAATGAAAATATTAATAAATAATCATTCAATTCCTCGAGTGGGGATCGAACCCATTACCGTCGCGTTCCAGCCACACCCTTGTACCCGCCCGTACGTCACGACGGCCTCTATTGTAAATATTATAAATATGTATTGTAACTGGTTCCCCAGAGGCTCGTGATGTGAGTACTGGTTAGTACCTTTCAGCGTTGTGATCAGGAGTAGCCCAAAATCTTTTAGAGATTCAGAAGTAACAGCTTAATTAGCTACACATTTATTATATTTTATGCCAACCCAAGGTATTTCCTAGTAAGATATTTGCCAACAGTTATTGATATAACTGGAAACTTCAAAAATATGCAATTATCTAGTACAAGCGGACGAAGCCGCGAGCGCATAGCAAGTATAAAATACTTCTGTAATTTGTAATCATTGGATAATTTTGTGATCAGTAATGACCTCAATTTGATGAGTATATATTTATATACAAACAAAGCTTTTGCTGTTTAGCCCTGACCCAGTAACCTTTCTCTGAAGTACAACCCCAAAAATACGAGTCCTTAAAATACCCTCCGTCTATTAAATACCAGCGTGGATGTAGGCGTACAAAATTACCCAATAATAGAAGCCCCACACTTGAGAGGTGCCGAGAAAAACTCCATATCAGTACTTACTAAATTACATTGCTCTAAGTTTGCTGACACCAATTTAATTCACTTAGTTGAAGTATTTTGTAAAAATATTATTTGAACGATAATATAACACAATGTTATTACTGAAGTACCTGTTATTAAATAATTACAGTGAAAGCTGAAATATAATTTTAAATTCATCAATGTTTTTTTTTAAATATATCCGTAGGAGCATAAGCGTGCGTTTGTAAACGCTACGGTTGTGGATTCGAGTCTCACTCAAGGACGCTCTGGTGACAAAGCAAAGCGCGACGCTGAGTTACGCCAATTAACACGTATTGCTTTAAAAATTAGGCGGAAAGTCGGGAATGGAAGTGTCTTTATAAAGAACGGAGTGACTTAACACAAGCTTCCCAGGCTTTCTCTATCTACTCTGCTATGTGCGGGATACAACATGAAGCTACAATATCAATTTCCAAAATGATATCATAG
>DWGR01003354.1:0-12306 GCA_018247715.1 Heliconius burneyi | reverse complement strand
ACTAGTGGCATCATATATCTTTCATAACTCATATATTAGATAGATATATATAGAAGATTAGTAAATGTACTCTAATTATGGTGATCCAAGTTGTTTACGACGTGGTCGCGTGTTCGAATCAGATTGGGATATAAAGTTTTCCATCGCGCTCGTTAAATTCCGAATCGCAAATTTTAATGTTTATCTTCTTAGACATTTAGAAAATTAGTTCTGGAGTAATACTGAAATCTTATGATCGCATTTATCATTATTTTAATGTTCTATGAAATCTCAGTGGCCAGTCGTGGCGCAGGCCACAAGGTGTGACTGTAAAGCCGACTGGTTCGATTCCCACGCGAAGAGATGAAATATTTATTTAAATTTAAATTTATATTCGTATTTCTTCGTTCTGGCATCGAGACAAAGCGCGGCGTTGAGTTCTGCCATTCAACACGCCATGCCTCCAGAATAGGGCAGAAAGTGTGGAACGGAGTGTCTAAGTTCCCTATAATACACTAGACTATAAAATTGAAATACTTCAGGAGGTTAAAAAGATTGTCTGTGCCTATATTATTTGACCACAAGCAATCAAATATTTTATGATAAAAAATATATTGTTAATATTTCAAGAGTTGAATATAGCTTTAGAAAGAAGTGTCTAATGTTGAATTTAAAAAGAGCACTGTAGAAAAGATTGGTTAGGCAAATCTTAAGGCAGACTGTTCTTGCTAGTTATCAGGACCATGTTAACTGTGATCTTTATATATTTTTGATATTTAATACATTAATGTATACACATATAGAATATATATTTAGATTATTAAAGAAAAACGTAATCAGATTTGTACTTAGGAGTTTTTTAAAAAAAGTTTTTAGAGCCCACCAATAATCTCTATATATAATAAATCAGTAAAATATTTTGTCCGTACATTTAATATTTGTGACTGAAATGGATAGAGGGACACTGAAAAAGAATAATAGAAAGCAAAAATATTTTTTTTATTTCTTGTCTGTCTGTATGTATGATTACGCTAATCATCGAAAGTACTGAATTGATTTACTTCAAACTTTCACCAATTGCTTTGTTTTAACTCAACTTATCATCTTAAGTTTCATCTCTATGTTTCATCAAAATCGGTTCATTAAATAAAAAGTTATTGTCGTTTGAATGAACTCAAGGCATTAGTTTGCCTGCGAAAATATAACAATTGCCTATATAGCAATCTATATCTATATAAAGATTGCTATATAATATTCAATGGTTTAAGTCGTAATTTTATAGCGTACCCAGGCAAGCGGGCGAAGCCGCTGGCAGGCCGCTAGTCTATTAATATAATTAAGAAAATAAATTATTAACACTACTATTTCTAGTTACTTAACTAGCAAAAATAGTTGACTGTAATGGATAAACTTTACATACATACATACATACATATAAAAATATAATTAGATATAATCAAAGTTATATCCATAAATGGTTATGAGAATCGGTTTAACAATAAAGCTATTACATTAATACAAACCGTTTGTATAAATGGATCGAACGGTCAATCGTTCGATTATTTGATTTTTGAATTTAAATGCAAAATTGAATTCATTAAGTACTGTATAAATATGACTGGACGGTAATTAAGTTTAATAAGCCTAATATGGCCAATTGCCAGCGTTGCCAGATTTTATCTCAATGAAACATTCAAAGTAAAAAGGGGGATTTTTAAATTATTTTGCTTGTTATTTGTTCACAAATCATTAAATCAGCTTCACACCACAGGGTAGGCAAAAAGAACCTAGTGTTAAGACACTCCAGTCTCCACTTTCCGCCAAATTTTTCAAGGCATTGCATGTTGAGTGGCCAAATTCAACGTCGGGCTTTTGCCTTGGGGCTAGAGCGAAGAAATGAAAATATTAATCAATAATACATACCCTCGAGTGGGGATCGAACCAATAACCTGCTTACAGTCACACACTTGTGCCCCTACGTCACGATGGCCTTAAATTAAAAAAAAACTCCTATTGTAAGCAAACCTATATACCATTTATAACCTATATACGAATGTGCATTAATTAATTAGTGGTGCATTGGTTCACAGATGACTGCACAAGTTTCTAGTAGGTTCTAACATGACCCGGATATATAATGAGTGATAACACTGATAACATATTATTGGTATACATCTTGTGCGTCAATCAAGTAGAAATAAATCATATACAAGAGATAGACTAATCTTCCATAATATATAATTACGAAACTATAATATTAATATTACGTCTCATATTGAGCGAGTCAGAACTAGATTAAGGCAGTAGTTTATTGTACGATAGAGCTTTTCTTATTTAGATATTTTTTTTTAGGTACAGGGAAACTGGGAGCCTAGTTTTCCATTAAGTACCGTCGCGATATGTCTTATTGCATTATATACTGCATTGCTGAGTAGCGCAACTTAACGCCGCGCTTTACCTGATTGCTAGAGCGAAGAAAATATTAAATATTGTATTCCCCCGAGCGTGACTCAAGCCCGCAAAACTAATATGCCTGCGTGCTTAAAAATTGAAAAATGTTCTTTATTGCCTATTTTTTATCGAATTTCTTATTACTTAAATTTTTATCATAATTTATAAATATTGGATATATTATTCTTGGCTTGATTAAATTAACGTCGTGGATGTCAAGGCGGCGCCGTAGCTCCCGGAAGCTTTTGTTCTTCAAACGTCTATGAGGTTTTATTGTTATAGAACAAGTCAATTTAGGCTTGATATAGCTAACAAGTGAAGGAAACTGTACAATGTGAAGGAAAATTTTTTGTGTTTAGTTATGTTGTGTCGTAAAATATTATATTTTTTAACTAACTGGATGAGCCTTCGGAGCAGAGGCACACTCGTGTGACTGTAAAAGTAACAGGTCGTGGGTTCGATTGCCACTAAAGGAAATGAAATATTTATTATTTTCATTTCTTCGCTCTGGTGTCGAGGCAAAGCGCGGCATTGATTTCCATTTCCTCTAGAATTCAGCGGAGAAACGGGGTGCGTAGTGTCAAAACACTAGGCCCTCTCTGTCTATCCTGTTACATGCGGAATACAGCGTAAAGCTGAAGAAATTAAACTGGCCGGATATTTTAGTTTTTTTTAATCCCATTTAAAAAGGAAAAAGGCCAGCTTGGTAAATAGGAAAAGTAGGATTGGCGGATATTTGCGGAAATCTCAACGACCCGCGCATTCAACAAATACCTAGTACTCAATAAGTGCTTGTTCGATACACACACAGAGATGAAAACTGAGCCAGCACGTACGTACATTTTATTGTGAGTTCAAATACGTATTTGCTATAAGCTATTACATTACAAAGTTTGGAAAAAGGTCACGTATCTAATGCTTTTTGATTTATCTTTTAATCGTTAAACTTTTAATGAATTTCCATTATTAATTGGTTTTTCATTTATTGGTTGTCTTTTTATCTCAAGGCAGACAGATAATCCCAACAGCAAGTATCTTCTTTCAATATCGTTCAATGTTGATGTAAAATTAAGGCTAGAAAATAGTCGTGTATATGCGACAGGTTGTGGGTTAGATTTCCACTTGAGAAAATAAAAAAGTAATATTTTCATTTATCTCGTTCTGGTTAGGAGACAAAGCGTGGCGTTGAGTTTCTCCACTCAAATTCAAATAGACTATTATTAGCACTTTTGAATCGTCGAATGAACATATAAACAAAAAGCTACCACTGGTTCGGAAGACAGTTCTGCTGAAGAACTGGCAAGAAACTCAACAGTTGCTCTTATCAATTACAATGATATACATAATATCAATACATAAGCCGGCAGCTATCCTTCATGGCATTCAATAGACATTAATTCTATACATGTTTATCCTCTAAATATTCTTAAACTCAACATGTAATGCCTCTAGATTTCAACAGAAAGTGGAGAACGGGAGTGTCTTAATTAGAACGGAGTATCTTTACACTTCCCAGGTTCCCCCTGTTTACCACGTAGTGTGCGAAACACAGCGTGAAGCTAAAAATTGTAAAAAATTACAAGTCAACCTCTAATCCAAGGAAAAGAAATATGGATTCTGGAAGCTTATTAAATACGGATAACGAAGCCGCTCTTGATAGCTATCTTGACATATTTGGTGTAAAGCGGTTTCAAGATAGTACATGACGTCATGACGTTAATGAATATAGCAGTTATTTTTATGTGGACTGCACTTGATCTCAAGTATAAACAAACTATCCATTTAACATTTACTTCCTTATGTTTTATCATATTCATATTTGATACTAGCGGCCTGCCCGCGGCTTCGCCCGATGATTTTTCCTAAAGTATTAGAATAATTAATATTCCTTCCGACGAAATTAATCAGTATGTTTTATGCGTTATCAAGATAATTTAGTATCTACCATTTATTGCCAATAGGTAGCGTTACATTTTTCTTTATGGTAAAAGCATGGCAAACGAGCGTACGGGTCACCTGATAGTAAGTGATCACCGCCGCCCACGACACCGCGTAACACCAGAGGAGCTACTAGTGCGTTGCCATCTTTTGAGGTGGTTGGGCGCCGGAGCCCGGCATTACCTAATGCGAACCGCAGTGGCATAAAGCCACTACTTCACGCCGGTTTTAAATGCCGGCGGTGGTAATTATCCGGTACCATAAAAAAAAGAGTGCTCATGCGTGTCGCCATTGCTGGCGGCGTGACTCTCCCACTCGTATCTCTTTTTAACCGAATTTTGTAAGAAAAGTAGGAAATCAATTCGACTGTATTTTTCTTGACTGTAACTTCTTAAAAACTTAAATACATATACTTTTACTAGATTGAAGCGATCACCATGAAGTAAAAACTAAAACCTTCTCTGAATTACTTGTATTTCTATGTATAAAAGTTGCTTAAATTTGTTCTGTACTTTTTACGTGATACGTGATTACATAAACAGACAAACGGACAATAATTTCAAAAATGCTGGAAATAGATTCTGTTAGTTATGCTTTAACATCCAGGCTAATTTTTTTCATATTTTCAAAGTACAAGAACGACTATTCTACAGATTTCTTATAAGTAGGTACAGATATTGTATATCGTACCGTCGACATAGAGTGTAAGCCTGATAAATCATTATATAAATTTTATATATGTTCATAAAAAGTCATAGTATTTACAATGAACATTCAAGAAACACTTTAATTTGTTTTCGCTGTTAGCCCTATTGGCTTTTACAGCGAACCGGTTGGGTAGGGAAGTGGGTACTCTGTTCCTAAAGAAATGCAAGCACTAAGTCCCTCTTCGGGACTCGAACCTCGGCTTGCAGCCATCGAGCGGGCTGTCTTTAATTTACAGAATCAAAGATTTGTTAAGTATTTTTTTTCAACTTCACGCTTTCCCTTGTGCCATGTCTTGACCCACATTGATTAAAAGGCTACACTAAAGGAAATCTTTTTCCTGAATTCAGATTGAACTTACACTCATTACGATTACATCAGACGCTGTTCCAACGTGGAGTCCCATTGTTATTATTTTTTTTATGATAAAAGGACAAGGCAAACGAGCGTTCGGGTCACCTGAAGGTAAGTGATCACCGCCACCCACGACCCCGTGCAACACCAGAGGAGCTACAGATGCGTTGCCGGCCTTTTAAATTTTGCTATGTACCATACCTTACCTTTTTGTTATGTACCACATTCATAATTATGTCAGCCAATACTGTGACTTAGCTGAGATTTCCATTCGAGAAAGTTTATATTAATATGTAAAATATATCTTTTTAAGTTTTAAAATGTGGTTAAAAATAGTTACATTGGTTCCTTTACAAAATACTTTAGTTGCAGTACCTTTAAGTGGAAAAATGTACAATAATAATGATTTAGATACACAATTTATGACAAAAAAGACTTACAAGCGCCAATAGCTCTTTTATCCATCATCCGTTTATTTTTAGCTAACTTTGCAACGTTTTGAAGAATACCAGATGGTAGAACGATCAAATGACGAATCAAAACGGATGTTAATACTAGAGTCAGATATTGTTCGTGATGGACAAACATTCTTGTCTATTTCAGACGATTTGGATTAGCTGATCGCATGTTTATACATGCATTATAATCTGAAATATACAAAATAAGTATTTTGTAAATTAATTTCGCATTAGAATATTTTGTACAATATGAAGTGTTAACATAACTACATTAAAATGCCTGTCTATTATAGGATATACATATTTATTATTTACAATTACTGATTTTGTTTAAAGAATATTGACTTAATATAATGTAGATATATGTAGACATAAATATAACAATCTTCAAAGGAAAAATAAAATGATTTGAGTTAAAAAATATTAAATTTACTCTTAAACACTATAATCTGTAATATTAAGGACTCTTTTTGTATAACACAATATAAAGACTTAATAATGACTAAGAATTCAATGAAAAAATATCTTAATACGACATGTGAAATAAGAATATAATGCTGTTGAAATCTGAATCTATAAGCAACATTTATAATCTCTGTATATAATAAAACAGAAAAATATTTTGTCTGTACATTTTGTATTTTTCACTGAAATGAATAGACCAATAAGTATATAAAACGAATAATAAAAAGCAAAAGTATATTTTTTAATTTCTTGTCTGTCTGTTTGGCTGTGTATATGTATGATCACGCTAATCTTCGAAAGTACTGAACCGATTTACTTCAAACTTTCACTAATTGCTTTGTTTTAACTAAACTTAACATCTAAAGTCTGTTTCATTAAAATCGGTTTATTAAAAAATTTTATCGGCATTTGAATTAACTTGGATGATACAGAAATTACTCGGTGCAAATGTAACGACCGTCGGGAAAACTTCCAATGTTTTTTCCATTTTATTATAGGAGTCTCGAAGGCGCAATCCTAATGGTAATGATACGTTCACCTTTATACGAGTACATTCTCTTTATAGAGCTAAGTGTAATAAAAAATCGAATTGCAAAATGTTTAGAAGAAGGTATTTAAATATGATAAAATCTTGAACATAAGAACATATTGTCAATAATAAATTTACTTTTATTATAATCGTTAAAAAATATCGATAACGTACACATTATTACCGAGTAAAATAAATATATTATTAAATATCGTAAATAATATAATATATTATGAACTGCATGTTTAAATACACAAATAACTGGCCACACGTCCGTCTTTCTTTTTTCTTTTAGAATTATAATTTGAATTTAGAACAGCTTTTGATTTAGTATTGTCTATGGCATTACATTGCTGGAAAACGTACGGTGAAGTGTTGAGAAATTATATAAAAGTGTAAATTGTGGCGAATTTACAACTTAATAAAAGAAGATTGTTAGTGAAGTGAATTATTTATTACTTATATGGTATGAAAATTGAGAATTGTATTAAAAATATCCTGACTATCCTGGTTATTTATACATTAACAGAGTCTAAAATATTTTTTACAATTTGAATATTCATTGCTGCCTGGATGAGGCCAAACAGGAATGTAGAGACCGTAGCGTTTGGCACTCCGTTCTCTCTGACTACCCCGCAAAGGATAAAGGGTGAAGCTGTGTTGTGTTGTTGTTGAATATTCACTTGGAAATACACCAATTTGTTTATTAAAAACAAAAATCTTCCAGTTGAAATAGAATGGTTAATTTACCTAATAGAAATTTAAGTCTAATAACTACTTATTCATGTTTCTTATTCTATATTAGCTTATAATATAATAGAAAATGTGAATAAATTTTAATAATAAGTAAATATAACAACGTAAGAGATAAAATATATTTTTTGTACGTATTTGTTGTTTACTATTGTGTACTGACATAAGCTAATTATCCAATTGATATAAAAAAAGGCAGAGGGAATCTGGAAACTTAGTGTTAAAGAACAAGTGTAACTTAGTATCAACGCCGGAGCGAATAAACGAAAGTGTTGAATATTTGATTTGCTCGATCGAGCATCGAACCCACAACCCATACGCCGACATATAGGCCAATGCCTCTTTCTATACATGTCGTTGATATATATTATTTTTACAAAAAAAACATATAATTTGTAAATCACGACAAAAACATAATTTGTGAGAAATATATTCGTTATTCATGTTCTAAGTCGATTTGGTTACGAAATGAGAATTCATATGTTAAACGTACATACATACAAACATGTTGTTCGATTACGTTTTATCAGGTGGGGTCACAGGTAGGCCTCGTATAAATGGATAATATCACGCGTCCATTTCTATACGAGTACACTAAAACGTAGAATCCACCTAATATATATATATATATATATATATATATGTTTTCGTTATATTTAAGTTACTTTTACTACTAATATGACATCTTGGAGCAGTTGATAGCGGGAGAGCTATAGTGTGTGCAATGGTTGTTGGTTGGGTTCCCAGAACGGGAACCTATTGGGAACTTAAATTTTTAATTATACTAGATCTGTTTAGTAGAAACATAATGTATAGTGTTTCATTATGTTAAATACAATGTCTTTGAAATAGAAGAAAAATTTAAATTTAATTTATATCTGACTTTAGTGCAAATGTTGTTCTAACGTCAGATATATATTAAAACTGAGAACTGTTGTTGTAGACGATGGTAATCGTAAATTTATTAATAAAGGAATATTTTCTATGTGAAGTTCCTTGTTGACATGTAAAAGGCACGCTTAATGATACCAGAAGTAAAAACCTTTAGAAGGTCAAGGGCTGCTAAAATATGAGATGGGTTAGATAACAATGTTTATATTATTATATTTTTTTAACTTAACTTTACCGGTTGTAAATTGGACTCGTTGGAATTAAATATTTTTATATCTTATATCTTTTTATACTTTATTCGCTATCAACATTTATTGGAACACCTATAATATATTTCGGTTAAGTAGTAAAACCAAACCCGTATAAATACAGACCAGCTTCACGCTTTATCAGGTAGGCAGAGGGAACATAGTGTTAAGACACTCCGTTTTCCACTTACTGCCGAATTCTGGCATTGCGTTGGCAGGCATTGCGTGTTCAATGGCAGAATTTAATTAATTGCCTCGACTCCAGAGCGAAGAAATAGAAATATAAACGTTAATAAATATTTCACTTCCTCGTGTGGGAATCGAACCCACAACCGTCGCGTTACAGTCAGCCGTACAGTCACACCTTGTGCCGCTGCGCCACGGTGACCTCATAAACACAGACAGTTTTTAAAATTTAATTATTTTGAATTATGTTTTCTTCGTAAACACATACATATTTATTTTGCTACTAGCAGAGTAATGATATTCAATATTTTTCACTTCGATGGTAAATATATTCGATGGTAAATGTCAAGGAGGCCAGTTTGACCTTTGCGAGGGCGCCCCAGTTACAACTGTTGACGAATTGCCTACTAAAAACATTCGCAACTTCCCTAGGTACCATGTCATAATTCCGGTACAATAAGCCATTCAGACAAAAGTGGGTTACGGGCTTGGGTTTTAGTTGTGGAGACACATGAAGATGACTGTTAAAATGTGATGCAAAGCATGGTTTTTGTGTTGTTAATTGGTAGAAAATTCAAAAAGAAGCGACTACAATAGGTAGTTGTTACTGATGGATAAAATATAATGTATTCTGTACAAAAAGAAAAAAAATATTTACATTTTTATATATTTTGATTATTGTTTCTTTTTAAATAAATCAAAATAATAAGAATATTTATTGCGTTTTGGATGACAGAACCAAATTCTGCCTTTGATTAAACACACCGAAGAGACGGAAGGTTTTTTTAATAAATAAAACTGAATAATACTCAAGTAATATATCAAGTTCAATCAACATTTAAATGCGCCTAGATGTCCACAAACACTTTTATAGTACTATTTCTTAAATTAAAACTAAAATTAAATTAGATTCACGCTGTCTCTCGCGTCCAGCACTGTTCAATCATTCTTTAATTCCTTCTAGTGGGATCGAACTCACAACCGTCACACCCACGCTTCTGTGCCACGTCGGTCTTTCATAAACTAGCGTCATAAAAAAATTGAAAAAATATTCAAGCAAGTGTTCGTACAATACAATTGATGCTGTAGTATTTGGCAAATTGCAAATGCCAAGCACACGTCAATTTCCCCCCAGCTTTGTGTTGAAAATGGAATTACCAATGTAAGATTCCTTTCAGACCCTATACATAATGTAACAATAGGTTGTAAGGTGAAATTTGAGTACGTCTCGTATAAATAAAACAAGCTACGTTTATAGTTCTAGAAAAACAGTTTGTTTTAATGGGTTTAATGATATTTAGGGTTCCTCATAAGAAAAAGACGGACCCCTTATAGGATTACTTTGTTCTCTATGTATTTGGTTCGTTTTTTATAGATGAATTATATGTTTTCGTAATGAAATCAACTTCAATATTAGCCAAGGACTTAATAGTGATTCGGGGTCTTAAATATTTTCTCCTTGAGTTTTTATGTAGAATAACCTTTTTGTTCTATAATTTATTATGTCTTGTTCTATTAAGCTGAATTTACACTATCCAAGATTGACTTATATTTCAGATAATATTATTATAATTTAGTTCAATACAATATTTTGTATATAGATAGCAATATATTTGGGATTTGTTAACTGTAGCGAATCGAATCATTAATTATTCGAATATTAAATGAATCGGTCAGTCATGGCGTTGGAGCATAATTGTGTGGTTATAAACGCGACTGGTTGTGGGTGCGATACCCACTCGAGGAAATGAAATATTTATTTAAATTTATATTTTTATTTCTTGGCTCTGGTGTCGAGGCAAAGCAGGGCGTTGAGTCCTGCCATTCAACACGCAATGATTCCACAATTCGGCAAAAAGTGGGGAACGGAGTTTTAACACTAGGTTCCCTCTGCCTACTCTGGTGAGAGTGGGATACAGCGTGAAGAAAAAAACAACGATATAACTTAAAGATCAAATCTTCGCTTAATTTTAAGTTTTTATAGGCGATTGGGGTCGGATCAATTTACATTTTTAGACATATAGAGAGTGGAGAGCCATCACCACAAAGGCTGAGATGTGTTCCAAACATCTCCAATTAATTTCAAGCGCCAGATGAGCACCGCACGCTGATTCAAGATTTGCACACGTCCTACTTTCATTATTAGTTTTTATGCTAGAATGTTACAATGTATTATGAAATACTAAAATAAAAACAGTTTCACGCTGTATCCCGCACACAGCAGGGTAGGCAGAGGGAACCTAGTGTTAAGACACTCCGTTCCCTACTTTCTGCCGAATTCTGAATTGGTATTGCGTGTTGAGTGGCAGAAGTCAACACCGCGCTTTGCCTCGACACCAGATACTATCAGAATATAAAAATAAAATAGTTTTTTAGTCCTAATTGTAATGAAATGTTAAAATATGTTTGCATTTAAATTAAAATTTAGAATGTAAATAATTATATTAAATTACTTTAAAACATATTTGCTTTTATTATAATAGTTTTAAATTAAATCTGGCATGATTTTTTAGCTTCTCCTGTTCCGCATATAGTAGGGTAGGCAAAGGGAACCCGGGAAAGTGAGGAACGATAGTGTCCTAATGAGAACGGAGTGCAAACACTAGGTTGTGCGGAATAGCATGAAGCTAAAAAAAATCATTTACGTCATTTGGACAGTCCCAATTCTACTATTGTTATTAGATTATACTGTGTGGCAAATATTTACTGGTCTGCAGGGAAATCATTATACTAAGCCCCACACTAGATTGGGTTTCCAATATGCCACAAAGGTATAAATATTATTCTACCTATAGGTAGACATTTTCCTATAGGTATACTATATATATACGCACACGCATTTGGTACACGCGTGTTACGTAATATGAGGTTTGGGATATCCGGAAATGTAAGATTGTTTTTCGTCAAAACAAGTTTTATGTAATGTGAAGACCAATGAGGCGTATTAGGATAGCGTCTGACTAAAAATGCGATGGTTGTGGGTTTGATCTTTATATCATATATTTTCATGTTCTCTCAAGTGTGGCGCTGAGTTCTGAATTTCAAGGTGATGAATTCGTCCAAAAAGCGGAAAGTCTCTCCGCTAGTAGTGATAATATATTTTTTTCTGTTCTATGTTTTTGTTATGGCTATAACAAAAAATAAATATATTTTTGAAATAATATATTTATTAGTAAATTAAGTACAAATTACATGTATGGATTGCCGGGATTATTCAAAAAAAAACGTTATCCAAGATACAAAATGCTCAAAAGCAACAAAACAAATTAATAAGTTAACCCATTCACTAAGCAAATGTCAATATTGTAAAACCAACTAATGTTAGATGTATTCTGTCATTGTATAGAAA
>DWGR01003353.1:0-12307 GCA_018247715.1 Heliconius burneyi | reverse complement strand
CGAAATAAAACCTTTTCGTACGCAGCGCTTCGCCTCCACTTTCTTAATGCGAATAGTTAAACAGTGGTATTCCCTGCCTGCTGAGCTGTCCCCTTGAAGTATAACTTGGCCTTTTCCAAGGCAAGAGCTTACCTCGGTAAGCAGGCCCCAGGTAAGATAGCGGACAAATGTTAGCCTATCTACAATAAGATAAAAATATGGTTTCTCTGGTCTGGATAGATAAGTACGACTTTGAGAAAAGAAAAGGATTCTGTACACAAAGTGTCAATTATATAATTATTTAATCAAAAAGTTATATAAAACGTCCCATCCTCCACATTACACTAAAATAAAGTGGTGGAACTCAATATTGTTTTGTCTTAAGAAAGGGTATAAATAAAATAATATCTTCTTAACAGAGATCGAACCCACAAACATTGGACTTAACAAGCTTTCCAAACCCATCGTATCTGAATGAAGCCTACTTCTACCTCTGTGATAGAAATTACATCGCGTGAGTGAAAATCGTTCACCTGTTAAGTATAGTTCGGGGATTTTATATTTTGTTACTAATATATATTTTTAGAGTCATCTTATATTCTTTTTATGTATTTTTATTTAATTAGCTTCACGCTGTATCCCGCACATAGTAGCCACATGGAATCTGGTGACCTAGTGCGAAGACGCTCCGTTCCCATTAAGACAACTCCGTTCCGTTTCATTTTTCGTCGAATTCAAATCCGCGCTTTCTGTTACCAAAATATTTTGGTCCCTCGAATAGGAATCGAAGCCACGACTGTAACCGCGCTTAGTCGCGTTTGTTCAAAATGCAAATTAAATTTCCACTGCATATAATAAAAATAGACAAAGCATTTGTGATCAATATATTATCTATGTAAGAAAATATGTTGCTATTAACTACTACAAATTAAGAATTTTATTGAGAAACTTAAACTGACCGTATTATATTTTGCGAAAATCCTTTTACTTCCGGAAGAAGCAATAGCGGACCCCAAGGTGGGTTAGAGATTAAATCTTTAATTATATTGGTTTAACTTGTTTCCAAGCTACAAAAATAATTCTTATTTACACTATTTTTCATATAAAGTAACGAATATGTATTATTTTTATTACTTTGTAATATCCGGACACTATAAAAATCACGTAGAAATCCTTGAGTATCGTTTTTGTCTTTTTTTTTTTCAGCATCACGCTATATCCCTCTGCTTTTGCTGCTAAATGCGGTAGCAGAGTAGGCAGGTAGCTTAGAGTTAAGATACTCCACTCTCCACTTTCTGTATTATTGAGGCAATGAGTGTTGAGTGGCGAAACTCAACGCCGCGCTTTGCCTCGACACCAGAGCGAAGAAATGAAAATATAAAATATTTAATTCACTCGAGTTGGAATTGAACCCACAACTTGTTACGCTTACAGTTACACCCTGCACCACGATTTGCTTAAATATACTATACATATAAACTTTATATACAGTCTTATAACATATGTTATACATTTACTATAAAAACGAGTCCCTTTTATTTCTACACCGCTAATGGCGTTCTAACAGGCACAAAGAGACAAAAGGATCTCAAAGTAGTAGTTTCAATCAGAGGGCAGAAATATGTATAAAGAAATACATTTGGGAAAATCATTTGGGAAACAGAAAATGTGTTTCTTATACAGATTGTTTTGAATATTTTACTGTTACGTGTATAAAGTAAATTAAAAGAAAACAGGCCTAGTTAGTTTTAAAAATAAAATAAAAAAAAACAAATTTACTATAAAAAACTTTCTTTAGTCTTCTAAAATAACTATAGATAAACTATAAAGTTAATGTAAATAGTAGTTAGTGTAAAAAGTAGGTCATTTTAGAAGCCTTTAAGTGCGTTTAGCCTTTAGCTACGGCTTCATATCTCACTCTGATCTGTAACTGATAAATATTTTTTTCAACTTCTCGCTATATCCACCATTTAGCAAAGTAGGCAAAAAGAATCTGGGAACCTACTGTTACGACAATCCGTTCCCATGAACACACTTCAGTTTCCCACATTTCGCCAGATTATCGAAGCATCGCTACGTTTTCCCTCGTATTTAAAAATTATTTTTTTCAATATTATAAACCAATTAAATTCCCTTGTTGAGACAAAACACTGCGTTAAATTTCGTTCTATCTTGGCTTAGCATTTTCAGGCATTCAAAGAAAATCAAAACTATTTACTGTCCTAAATATATATTTTTTACATATTTTTATGTATAATAAAATAATAATATAGTATACTCGTACTCATATGTATATTAAATTACTTAATTCTCCATATTTTGTTCATTTGAAGCAATTTAGTTGTATTACGAAACATAACGCCGCATTTGTCTGGCTAGACCGGGGAAAATAAATATTCCTCAGGGTGGGATTTGGACACAATTAGAATAGTTCAACTTGTCCCGACCGTTACTGTGACGACATAATTTATTTACAAAAGTTGCTAAATGCTGTTGTTGTTGCTCGTAGCTTAGTAAAACAGCGTGTGCCGTAAATACAATGGTTCGAATCCCATTTGGGGGAATTATTATATATATTTTTCATTTTCAATCTATTAGACGAAGTATGCAATAGTGAACAAACACTATTACGACCCTGGATCGATAAGTGGAACCGAAGATTTCCTCTAATTTATGCGGGATACAGCGTGAAGCTAAAAAAAAACCTAGTGCGGCTTTCACGCTGTAAGTCAAACCAATAAATATTTGAATATTTATAATAACAACTAACCTAACCTAATCCCTAGCAATTTAGCTGTAGAGAAGGGAACGCAAAAGGCTACGGTGTTTAAAGGCTATTGTGTTTCCTACTTTCCAATTTCAATATACTCGTATAGTGGAACACAACGCCGTAATTGGGCTATATTGGTTAAAAATAAATTACTTGATATCATAATAATTACAAGCAATATCTATTACATAGGAGCGTTATTAAAGCCTTAGACATTTTCCTTTGAAAATTCATGTATACTACAGCACTATATTATATATGTACATACATAATATATAATATTTGTGTATGCATCGTCTTTACGAGGCGAGGAAACCTAACCCTGTTGTCTTTATCCTAACGAGATCAAAGAAAATGTACCAATGGTACAAAGCCAAGCCAATATATGAAAAAATGAATGAAAGATTTTTAGAAAAAACGTATGTACTGTGTTGATTTTATATGTATCTAGTCTTTGGTAATCGTTTAGAGAAATCGTCGAGACGCAGCGGTATAGCGTTTGATTATAAAAGTGATGGTTATCGGTTCGATTCCTACTCGGAAGTGACTTATTTTCAAGTCAGTAGAGTAAATATCTCAGTATAAACTTAACTGGATCAAGATTCTGAGTTATTTAAAATCATTGCTTTTCACGGACCATTACGATGAAATATAAAAACATTTCTATCCCCATATTGAAATTGAACCAATTAAGGTATGAAAATATTTTATTCCCCATTGGGTTTGTATCCCAATCTCGTTATTATAGTCACACGCTACGTTAAATATATACTTTCTTTAAATCTTCCGTTTACACCATTTTCTCCTGATGATTTTGAAACGCTGCAGATAGACAGACTATTTACTGAAATAAGGACAAACCGAGTTTTTATTGTTATGTGTATACACTTAAGTAATTAGGGAGGGCTTGATATAATGACATATCCTAAAACATTTTCCTTAAGAGAAAAGTATTTTGGATAAGCCTTAGATTTCTTTATAAACTAAACCACCAAACCAAAGTATAGGCATTTCATTAAAGGGCAATTTTAAAACATTTTTTATAGTAGGATTGGAGAATATACAGCATAGCAGAGAGAAAATCCTTGTTGACTGGTGGAACTAAAAGCAGCGTGTTGTCTACCAGAACAGAGAGAGCAGGAACAAGACCATTGCGCTTACGTACGCTGTGCAGCTGCGCTATGACGGTTTTGAGTGATGTATCAATATATTTAAGACACTCCCTTCCCACCTGATTATCTTAGCACTGCGTTCTCTTTGCTTTGATTCCACCGAATTCATTCGAGGCATAGAGTGTTGAGATGCAGAATTAAAGTATGACGGCATACTTTGCCTTGTTACCAGAACAAAATGATAATACATATATTAATAAACATTAATTCCTTCTCCCGAGTGCGAATTGAATTTGGAACCTTTACAGTCCTTTGCCTTTACAGTCATGTGACTGTGTGATTTCTGCGTCATGATGGCCTTAATTAATTTTACTAACATTGATATGAGACTAAGCTTGGTATCTGGAACCTGGAACTTGCGACCGAAGTGCACGCTTCTCTTCCCAAAATATACCTACATGCAAAATAAAGGCGATATATGAAAATACATCGAGTCATATCCAAAGCTGAAATCAGCTTAAATCCTATTGGACTGCAATAAAAATGTTCTAGCGAGTAGAATTTTCATACATGACCATCTACGTAAGCCACACTCGTCACGTACAATATCGCGCGTGACAGTATTATTTTAAATGCAAAGGCTAAAAATCGGGGATATATTAAAAAGAATAGGGTCCGTAATAGAACCCCTATTTTGAAAACTACTTTTGTAAATTTTTTATTATAATTTTTTTTACTATTTTCTATATACAAAACAGTTGCCGTTGGAGTTCCTCATATCAACAAACAATGAAAAGCAAAGTAGAATACGGTGGATTTCGGAAATGATTTCGGGAACCCGAAAAATCTTAATGGGAACGAAGTATCTTAATCTAGTTCTCTAGGATCCCTTTGCATTTTTTCTAGTTATATAAAAAAATGAAGCCCTTGTGGTTTAGTGGCTATGAAATTATAAATGATTGTGCATATGACTATATTATGTGTGTAAGCGTGATGGATGTGGATTCGATTTTCTCTCGGTAGAATGGATTAATTTTACTTACTAATAATTTCTGTGCGAGGTAAATAAATTTTAGTTTTGATTATTTAGTAATAATTAATTAAGAGAGGCCATTGTCACGCAGCGACACAAGGGTGTGACTGTAACGCGACGGTTGTAGGTTCGATCCCCACTCGAGGAAGTGAAATATTTATTTACGTTTATATTTCCATTTCTTCGCTCTGGTGTCAGCAAAGCGCGGTGTTGAGTTGTGACACTCAACACGAAATGCCTCCAGAATTCGGCAGTAAGTGGGGAACGGAGTGTCTTAACACAAAGTTCCCTCTGCATGTTAAATTCAAAGTCAAATAATTTTATTCAAAATAAGAAGGTACAAGCTTCATTTCTTGAACGTGAAACAATCTACCATCAGTTTACTAAAGTTAATGCCTCAGACCTGAAAAGAACCGGCGCCAGAAACTCAACAGGTTTTTTTTTTATAAAAACCAAATAACATTTTAACATTTCTGACAATGATAAAAAAAGATACAATTTCAAATACCTTTAAGCAATACAAGATATTCAAGTAACAAAGTTCTATTGCAATCTGTTGAATTTATAATTAGTGCAGCATTGTATTCCAGGTCTTATGAGAAGATCCTAGGAATGTATCTGTGAAATATATGAGAGCGTATAAATTTTCAAACGGTATAGTTAATGCTCCCTTTCAGATTGTATGGCTGGATTTATCCATTAGGAAGCACAGAATAAGTTTCTTGTTCTTGGAGAATGCTGGAAACTGTACGTTATACTAGAAAATGTGCTAAATTAGTTACATGTATGTAAAAAGAGGGAAAAAATGTGAAGCTATATAATTATTATTTACCTTTTGTCAAAGCATCACAGAGGTCATATGTGCCATAGGGGCCCAATCATGCAACTGTAAATGCGACAGGTCGTGAGGATTTCCACTCGTGGAAATGGAATATTTAATATTTTGATTTTCTTGCTCTGGTAACAAGTTAAAGCGCGGGGTTGAGTTCCGCCATTCAATACGTAATGTTTTCAGAATTCAACGGAAAGTGTGTAACGGAATTGTCTTAATGAGAACGGACAGTATCTTAGCAGAGTAAGCAGAGGAAACTGGTGTTAAGACACTCTTACGAATAAGACACTTTGTTCCGCTCGACTATTCCCAGTACCTACTCATATAAATATAAAAAAAAAACTTAACTGAATTTGAAACTTACAATCGTTACATTAAGTCAATCATGTGTAACATAGCAACTAAGCCACGAAGGCGTTGATATAACGTAATAAGATAGATATATAACTAAATCAATATTTCACCAAATTATTACTATATTAATTATTATTATTAGTAAGGCATTTTGTTATACGAATACCCGCCACGCTAACATTCCTGCGGTTTTACTATTAATTTCAATCACTCGACTCCAAATAATATTATGGAGATAGTTTAAATCTTCACCATCCGGCCAAAGATATTGATATTTTACAAGTTAACAAATTCTGTGTTCGTGCTTTTGGTCAAATTGTTCCTGATAGTGTTTAAGATCAGAGATCAAGATCTAGTTTTGGTAAGGTTTATAGTAAAATTATAAGAAAAAAAAACAAATTGAATGAAAATTTCGCTTCTCGGCCTTTCTCTTTATCGCTTCGCTTCGCTTCTCGGCCTTTTGGCTTTGATCAAAGTGTAGATCTAGGTTTGGTAAAGTTTATAGTCAAATTGAAAGATAAAAAAAATTATTTATATCTAATATATATATATATATATATATATATATATATATATATATATATGTGTGTGTGTGTGTGTGTGTGTGTGTGTGTGTGTGTGTGTGTGCGCGTATTACTCACTGTATAAGTCTTTATTTGTGATTGTATGACGTCATCAGTGATATCTGCAATTAACAGTTAATTGAAGATTCAGTAAGTAGTCTCTTTTCATTGAGCAGATAGGCATTATGAGATACACTATAAGTATTTATTTTTTACTTTTTGATGATTTGTTTTTCTTATGGTTTTTTAGTATTAATATTCATATACAAAAACCGTCTTTAAAACTTTGGTCACAAAAAATAAAATCTTCCGTTTTTCTTTGATTTAGAAACAAAGTATAACACGATACGTAACTAAACCAGAGAAAATATTTTTTTTTATTTTTTTTTTACAAAAAAAAAAACAAAAAGTTGTTTTTGATTCAAAACGCAATGCGTCGCTATAATACGGACGAAAGTGAAGAATGGAAGCAATTTAATACTAGGTTACTAGGTACAAATATACTTAAAAGATTCTCTACTCAGGTATGATATCGTATAAAGTTTAATAGCACCAATTTAAGTACTTACGATGTCACTCTATTACATAAAGCTCATATAAATTTGATTAAACGACCAATCCTGAACGTGAATATGTAATTATATTTTATTGATGTTTCTTACGACAAAGTACATATAATGTACATGTATTAAAGTGTTTGTATGATGTGATTGACGTGGAGTGGTGTTTGGAGTGCTAATAAAATTGTTAATTAAAGTCTTGTTTGACGTAATAAATTCTGTATATGAAATAGAAGGTTATTGATATTAGATCGTTTATGTAACAATTATAATAGTAACTGAAGAAAAGTGACTTTTTTTTTAAATATTACTAGAGGCCGCCCGCGACTTCATCCGCGTGGAAATCCTATGATAACGTAACAATATTATCAACATAAGAAATATGATAACTAAGTATTTCAAAGCCCTAATCATAGGTCTATTGGTAGCTACTGCAGTATGCTCCTATATACCATATTTAACATTTTTTTCCTTCAGGATAAACATGCACATTTTTCGCTTTGGAAACACGTGAGCAAGCCACATAGAGCCCATGTGAAAAACATGGTGTATCCAAATGTAAGCCTGCTACCTTCAAGGTTTGACCCTGCGATTTGTTGATCGTCATTGTAAATGCAACTTTTAATGAGAATCGCAAGCGTTTAAAATTAAATGGCAAGTTGTTGGGTATGATTGGAATGTATAAGAACATTGTCTCCCTTGGCTTCTCTAGTTAAAATTTTGGCCTTCACGAAGTGCCTTCCTAGTTCGGTAACTCGTAAGCATGTACCGTTGCATTATCTCGGCGCGTCCAGGTTACGCATTAACAAAACGGGTACACCTACCTTTAATTGTAACTTGTGTGATTGCACCCCGGACAACTCTAAAGAGTTTAGGAACTCTATGGGATAACTTGTAGTGTCATCGGATGATATAATTGTGTCAATGGAATTATACACTGATGTTTCGCTGTTTATTTTGGCCAAGATTTTTTTATTTATTTTCGCAACAGTCTCATTTTTTGGTACCAGTATTGTTCTTTCACACAACCAATTTTATTATTTAAAGAGTATGATGTTGCAGATTCGGAAAAACTTGTTCTTTGAGTTCGTCTTTTGTCTCCACAGCATGACAAAATTGCTGTGTGAAAAGAATCATACCTTCTTGGTCAGTGTCAAGTCGGCCTTCACCAATTTCTAGCAGTTTCTGAGCATATGCTCCTGATTCGACATCGCTGAATAACTGGACTCGCATGTTAGTGGTAAGATAAAGCTTTTCAACTTTAGACCATAAATATGAAGCTATTAAACATGCGTTGATTTCATCTGCTGCAGTGCCTCTCTCGATAACAGGTAAAGTCTGCCTTAAATCTCCTGCCAATAACACTACTACACCACCCATTAACTTTCTATCGCTTTAAATGTCTTGTAGACAGCGATCAAGTGCCTCTATAGCACGTTTGTGTGACATAATGCACTTGTTCCAAGCAATCAGCTTAAATTCTTGCAACAGGGCGCCGCGAGAACGGCTCTTACTGATGTTGCACATTGGAGTTTCTTCATCATTTATACATAGATTAAGAGGTAATTTAAAAACCGAATGTACCATCCGTCCACCGTTCAGCAATGTTACAGCGATCCCAGAGGAAGCCACCGCTAATGCAACTTTATGGTCTCTCCGAATTTTTGCTAGAAGCAAATTAAACAAAAATGTTTTACCTGTACCACCCGGGGCATCAAGAAAATAAATACCGCCCTCACCAAGCTCATCTCGTTGTAATATTTTGTTATAAGTATCTTTTTGCTCGGGTAGCAGGCGGGGTTCTGTTTCGCTGACCTGAGCCTCTAATAAAGCGGTATCGTAACTTAGCTTTGATAAAATCGGTCGACAACTCTCCTCGACACTGCGGTGTAGGCATACCGAAGTCGGACAATTTTTTACCGGAAATTGTTATTATTTTGTCCTCTATATGTCTCAGTGCTTCATTCAAACATAGATCATTGTTGACTTTATCCATCAACATGATGACAATGAAACAAAACAACCATTAAAGGACAAATTACTTACCTATTTACAACCTATAATTTAAACAAAAATGTAGTAATTCGTTCTATTAATTAACAGGTGACCTATCTAAATATTTTTTAAAAATGAAGTACTTTTCTTAACACAAACACGTAATACATTTAAAATTCAAGACTTGACTAGACTAAGACTATTAACTTAAAAAAAATTACTGTCTCGCTCTGCTGATGACATCCAGTTTCTTCGAAGTGACCTTGGCCTTGCTTACCAGATGGTAACAATACTGACAATCACACGAAACATTAAAGTCAATATTACTTTTATTCTTTTGTTCTCCACTCAACTTATTAATATTTCATGAACATAAATATACCTACATACTTATCATTATAATTAACTTAATTGTCTGTAATATGACTTGGCAAAGAATCATTTCCTGAACATATTTATACTTTTTCTTCATCTAGTGCTATCAACATTCTACATACATATGTGAAAAAATATATAAAAAATATAATATATAAAAAAATATTAATTAACCTAACCTTGGGCCTTGATATTACTTCAATGCGTTTATAAGAACTGAATTTTCGCAAAACAGACACAACCGTCAACGACGTTTGCCCTCACTCGTATGCCCGCGTTTGGGTCGCACACTCAGCGATGAGGTCTTTTTCCCCCCACCACACGCACCGCGCGTCGAACAACCCGCCCCACCCCCGCTAGATCACGCATTCCGTTTTCAATCAATCCCGCGGGAACTCCGGGATAAAAAGTAGCCTATATGTTATTCTGGGCCTACCTACATACTAAATTTCATCGTAATCGGTTCTGTAGTATTTGCGTGAAAGAGTAACAAACATCCATACATACATTCTCACAAACTTTCGCATTTATAATATTATTAGGATTAGGATACATCCCGCAGCATGAATGCTTGGATACCTCCAAAAATACTAAACCGTTTTTGATTAAATTTTAACTTTGAACTTTTCTGTAAACTGGAATATGCTCAATATAAATCTATAAAAGTCAAATATTATAGTTACACAGAACAACTTACACACATATCTAACTAACAACCTTCGTTTTTGGAAACCGGTTAAAAATTGTTATTTAAATTCATCTCATTTGAAAGAACTTTCAATCAATCGTTTAGCTCAGCTAACTGAACATTATAATAAGATAAAAACATGATGACGCAGATTCGATCCAGGGATCTGGGAAAATGATGAATTCGTTACGTAAAGCGAAATATTGGAATAAAAAATATAGTTTCACGCTTTCCAGCACAGCAATGGGAGATTAGTGCTAAGAGTTAGACACCCCATTTCACACTTTCCCCCATTTTTTTAATACATTGCGTGTTCTTTGACTTGAAACAGTATGATATCAATATTCCGAATGGGGATCGAACCCACAATCATCTTTTTTACAGTCAGTCAGCCGAAAAATATAATTATAAGATATACGTAATAGCGCCCGCTATATCGATATCGAAAACGTAATTGCATACGTGTTCGGAATACCGCCCCTAAAAGTTGAACGATCATACCGAGACCGGACAAGATAGATTAAAAGTTTTTATTGAACACTCGACTGCGCCAAGTTTCAATGATATAGATAAGTTAGGAATTTGAAGCATTTATATATTATATTTTTCCATACAATTCTTTGTTAAAAGCGTAATAATGTTAAAAGTAGAGTGCTTTTCACGCTGTATCCTGTATACAGTAGGGTAAGCTGAGGGAACCCTGTGTTGAGACTTCTGTTCTCCACGCGTCTCTCAATTGTTGGAATAATGCTATTGCGTGGTGGTGGTGGAGTGTTTTTTCGTATTACCAGAGGGAAGATGTTAGAATGATTAATCAGGCGCTGTCACAATGCAAGCTAAGTTGTCAAGTGCAACAACGACTTATCTATTGCTAGAATAGAATTGAAGTACTACAGTAGAATTGTAACTGATCGTACATGAAATTTAAACGAGATAAACTATATACGAGATAACATTTATCCAATGTTATAGAACCTAAAACAATTATTTTTTTAAATGTTTGTTGGTATATTTGTTAATCTTTTTGTATGTACGCTTGTGCACGCCAATCTTTGTATTTTAGCAAATTTAACTTATCTTAATTTTAGTTTTCAATGTATAGATATTCTTTTTAAAATGATAACTTTGTTAAGACACAAGTACCTAATTCAGATTAGTAAATAAATAATTGTATAGTTGTTTGTGGGTAAGATTCCCTCAAGTCATCCATTCACTCAAGGAAGTGAAATATTTATTAACATTTATATTTCTATTTCTTCGCTCTGGTGTCGAGGCACAGCGCGCAATGCCTGCAGAATTCGGCAGAAAGTGGGGAACGGAGTGTCTTAACACTATGTTCCCTCTGCCTACCATGCCGTGTGCGGGATAAAGCGAGACGCTGATTTTTTTTTATAATTGTATTGTACAAGCGAGCGAATCTGCCAGCGGGTTGCAAGTCAATAAATAAAATGTAGAATATTAAGGATCAATGAAATAGTAAATATTTTCTCACTACAAACACTCAACCTCTTAGTAATAAGTAACAAACAAATTAATAGCAACGGGAAAACCTCTCAGTACCATTAAGCATTATATCAAACGTTGGAATCAATTCAGTGTAATTGAATACGTGTTTCGAATCTCGACTGAGTTACGTTGTGTGTGTATTTTTTGGGGATGAAATGTTAAGTATGCTGGTGAAACGCGGTGTTGAGTTTCGTCATTTAATATGGTATGTCCCAAAAAATTGAGTGAAAAGTGTAGACAGTTATAAAAAACCGACCAAGGGCGAGTCGGACTCACTTATAAAGGGTTTTATAGAAACAAGCGACAAACTTGATATGCTATTTAAACCGATTTTAAAAAGCCGTGTGTTCCCGGCTTAGAATAGGATCACCCTAGTACTGGTGGTGTCGTAAAAGGCGACTAAATTACGAGTAGGAGAGTCACGTTGCCAGCAATGGCGACACGCATGGGCAGACTCGACCGGATCATTACCACCCCCGGCATTTAAAACCGGCGTGAAGTAGTGGCTTTATGCCACTGCATTTCGCATTAGGTAATGCC
>DWGR01003352.1:0-12308 GCA_018247715.1 Heliconius burneyi | reverse complement strand
TTAAACACACTTCACGCTTGAATATTAAATATTAAAAATAAACACAACCTCCACGGTCAAATGTATATACGAATATCAAGAAACTGGGTCATTATTTATATGCATATTTATATATTCCTAAATAACAAGAGGTCGTTGACCCCAGATCGTTGACCGGACTAGTATAAAATTTTCAATAATATTGTGATTCATACATTCTGATAAAGTTTCTATTACAATGAAATGATAAGGACAAACTCTATTGCATATTCCAAGGATTCTCTACTTAGTTCGAAACGTAATCATATATTCTACACCTACATAGTATACTGCAGTTAGTCTTATTGAAATCAGTTCGAACTTTGGAAGAACTTATTCAATAATGTTATTTTAATACTGTTTTGCCATGTAACCGTTAAAGGTAAAATTTCACGAACAAATATTTGCTATGACCGCGTTGTATGTGCATAGCCGAATAAACATTAAGCAGATGTATTTTTTCATACTTAAGTATGATGTTTCCATATGTTTAAATATTAATGTTAAACATATGGAAAATATATACTAGTCGACCGCAGCGGCTTCGCCCGTTTGAGCTATACATATATTTAAACATTTTTCCATACAAACTTTCAGCCCCTATTTCATCCCTTTATGGTAATTTTTTTTCAAAATCCCTTCTTAGATATTTATCATATTCGATCAATCAATTGATTTAAAAACATATCGATAGTGTAAGTTAAAAATATTAACTAGAAAAGACTATAATTTAAACAATTTAAAAAGTTTGCCTTACAACGGTCTGGCCCTTGAATGAGTACTACAATATAATAAGACGCGTAATAATTATGATTAATGTAAATATGTATGACAAAATCATAACAGTTACATACATATGTAGATATCAATTGCGTGTGTAAATCTGTCGCAACTCTATTGCTTAAACGTAATTGTAAAAATGGTTGAACATCACGAGCTCGTTACTTTTGATCGCGAAATGTCACGATTTATTTATTTAATAAATGAATTGCGTTATTTCTTGTCTATGGACGCTGTAGCCCGCACATAACAGGGTAGGAAAAGGGAACCTGGCATTTCCACTTAACACTTAATAAAATAACAGATGAAAAATTTAAAATATATCTAAATATATGTATATAATTATGTAGACAATAAATAAAATATATTTTTTTAATAATCGTAGATGCGAAAATGGCATTTAAACATTATACGAAAGAACATAATCGTTTTTTAAGTTCCATTTAGTAACTAATGTCTTTTATTGTAAGTTATCAATAAAAATTGTTATGTGTGCGGCTCGCTCATTAGTATTGCTTAACGTAACAAATTAACATGGCTCGGCGATATTCACTCCGATAACGCACAATTCCTACATGTAAGAACGTGCTGATATTCTTATAAAATCAAATCAGCTTCACGCTGTATCCCGCACACAGCAGGGTGGGCAGAGGGAACCTAGTGTTAAAACACTGCGTAATAAAAGTAAATAAACATTTCACTTCCTCGAATAGGAATCGAACCCACAAGCGTCGCATTACAGTCACACTCTTGTGCCGCTGCGCCACGATGGCCTCTATTACTCTTATACAAAGCCTTTTCTGATTAATTTAAGAGATAGAAGATTTAAGAAATAAAATATACCGTTTAGTATAAATATTTCTTAGGAACAGCTTGAAATGTTCACAAAATTAAATTTAATGAAAGCTACAACTATATAAATAATTAAAAGAAAAAATATTTCAAATAATTTTTAGTACATCAACTAATTGATGACTAAAACTGACTTATCTTGAAAACTTGCATAATGACAGGTAATGACAACATTTATTTTTCACGACTTCATAATGACTCTTTGCTGATACATCCAAACGCCATAATCAAAGAACGGAAGTTCTGATTCAATATGATTCACAGAGAGATCGTAAATAAAGTAAAGTAATATGCAAAATATCGGAAGCCAGTCGTGGCGCAGGGGCACAAAGTGGCGGAAAGTAGGGAACGGAGTGTCTTAACACTGGGAACCTAGTGCCTGCCTACCCTACCCTGCTGTGTGCGGGATACAGCGTGAAGCTTATTTTTTAATATGCAAAATAGATTATAAAATTTAAACACTACTCACTGTTCTTAAACGAGTAGAACACTGTCAGATACACTTAAGTGTCACAGTGATTATATAGCCATATTTTTATTATCATCATCCAAATAATATCCTCGGAACTAGATCCAATTCCTTGTGTGGTGATTACAAAATTAATTCATTTGCAATGTCGCCGTCACGCTTCCGCGCCAACATCGATATGTAAGAGGATTGTATAATTGATAAGATAGCAACTAATATTTGATATGAAATTAAAAAAACGGGTTCTTTACAAAATGTAATTTTTTTTTACATATACGGCGAATTGAGTTTTTTTAACTCCCGGTGTTAGATGACGTGACTCCCAAATGGTGGTGGTGGTAAACCGATTTAGATTTAGTTTTTTTAGAGGTGATTTTATCGAGTGTTCTTAGCCACGATAATAGAGAGTTCTAGTTTGTTTACTTTTAAGTGCTTTTTGTCGTAGGTTTTTATGGGCGTTTTATACATAATTTTGTAGAAACCCTATATTTTGTACGTACATAAATTCATGTATGTATATTGAAAAATATCAACTTTTACAGACAATATTTTCAATGATAGGTCGTGTCATCGTTGTTCTAAATATGAATAAGCTTAACTGACGTTTTCCAACATCTAAGAGGAACTAATAGGTACCTGGCCTAATGGTTGAACTTCCTTAAATAATAAATAACATTAGTGTATTCACAATTTAACTTTGATCTATGTTACTTTTATTACTGATCTGACATTTACAATTATAAGAGAAGAAAAAATGTATGACATGGATGTTTGAACTACCACCTTTGTTCTCTCAGCCTACCCCGCTATGGGGCGTGATACAGCGTGTAGCTAAAAAATTATTAAAAAAGAATACTTATTAATAGGTGTCAAATAAGTCGGCACGTCTTTCAGCAAGTACTGTGGAACTCTAAATAATGATCTATTTCTTTATCTGCATTCCTTATTTGCAAGGGATTTATAAAACAAACTAAGATAAAATACCGCTGGTTGCCCTCATAACATGGTTTATATGTGATAATGTTTTTTAAACTTTTATTTACATAGCTTACATAATTATAGAGAAATATAATATAAAGGTATTATTTTGATAAATATTTATAAGAGTTAAATGTATTATTGATGATTATTTATTTACATTTTATTATAATTACTTGAGGAAATAAATTTTAAAATGCAAATTTTTGTCTTTGCAATCACATAAATAGTAAAGTAAAATGGAAGTTAGATCTAATGTAAAGATACATACTATTAAAAACAAGTAACTATTAAATAGACACATGTTAACCATAACGAGTTTATCTATTAGATATCTAATTAGCCGAGGTGTATAAAGATTATGTACATTAGTCCTTATCAAATATCTATTATTATTAGTATTAGTTGGGGTTTTATTGTATATAAGTCCCGATATAAAGAAAAAAGATATAAGGTAGGTATATAGAGAACCCAAATGTATGGTGGTGGAAAAACACTGTTTTTACTGTACTCTCCACACTGAGGATATTAAATTTATACGACACAGTGACATACAAAGAAAATTAAACATTTAGTAAATATTTAAGTTTTCCATAAAATTGTATTTACAATAACTGTACTTAAGCTTTCTTCGTCGTTTCGCAGTTGAGGCCGCCGTGGCACAGTGTCACAAGCGTGTGACTGTAACTGCGATGGTTCCGGTGTCGATTCCCATTCAGGGAATAAATATTTAATATTTTCATTTGCTTGCTCTGGCAAAAAAGAAAAGTTAAGTTCCGTCGCGCTCTGACTCAACGCGTAACGCCTCGAGAATTCGGCGGAAAGTGAAAAACGGAGAATCTCATCACTAGGATCCCTATGTCTCCCTGCTATATGCGAAGAATAACGAAGTGTCACTAGAATTTATCACTAATAACTGAAAGATTATTGAATTTACTACATTTTACTAAATATCGACGTATATGCTTTCACAATCAAACAATCGTTTAAGTAAAGGGAGGAAATAATTTATATATATTTCCGTCAGTGAAGGCTGTTCCACGGCCGTGACTGAGCAAGGTCTGTCCTTTGCGGGCTTTAATGGAACAGCTCTTTCATACTTGTGTTAGCTAGTGATGTTAGCGTCTTATGAATATCGATATAAACAAACACTAGGTATACAAATTAACACATTTCGTCTTTTCTTGATTTCTGGAGGCATTGCCTGTTGAGTGGCGGAACACAACGCCGCACTTGTCTCGATACCAGAGCGTAGAAATGGAAATATTTCATCGCATGGTACTTAAACCCAAAACTTATCGGGTTTACGGTGATGTTCTGCTGTCCTCAACATTACTTTTATTTACTTTATAAATAAATACCATTCTTAATATAGAAGAATAAAAATATATTTTATACACTGCTATAGTCAAACGTATAATAAATGCATTTTCGAAGGTGATATTCATTTATCAATATAATTATGTAGTTCGTAAACTTGCTATACCAGTTTTAAGATGTTGTAAACTTGGACTTATCAATTATAATGGCAACACGGAAATAAAATAACCTCGCTAATTTATAAAACTATTTTTGATGTAGCAACACTGGGTGGAAAGAGGGTCTTTAGGCGTCTCCCGTCGCGTGACTGTATCATGAACTTCAGCCGAAGGTAACGTTATTACCTGAAGGTTACGAACTTGGAGCTTTACGAATGTCATTGACAGTGAAATGGTATTTCAGTCAACAAAATGGCCGCGTGATTAAGCTTTATCATGTATGTCCGATAAAAGTTAATTAAGTTAAGAACCGTTATTTTTTATTTTAAACCTCGCATCTAGTATCAATTCTCAATTTTTTTTCTCATGTTTTTCTTCATTTATGTTGTGCGTAAGCGGAAATGAAACAAGATGGTTTTTTTATGAAATCTTTGTAATTAAACCACTTTGTAAAATTAGATAAGAAATCGAGTAGGTAGTTAATTTAATATATAGGTACCTATATATTTTATCAAATACGCCAAAATTTTTGTCAAAATATTTCAAAATCACACTAAATACAATGTTTAATTTCATTTAAGAAACGTTTTTCAAAAACACACCATGTAAATTCAATTTAGATTATAAAATTATGAATTTTCCTATAATTTCCACCATCAGTGACTCAGAACGAGGCTTCCTGGTTTTTTGCCTTCGTCAATCAGCCAACGAAATGGAGCGCGTCTCTTTTAATTGACGACTTTTTGTCGTTTGCAATCACAAAACAACTTCCGATGGAAAAAAGTCTAATAAAAAAATAACAATGTCATCTTCGCTTTCATTGATAAATTGTATATATGAATTTTAAATAGCTGATGCTACTTATGTTGGTAATTAAGGAAATAAAAAAGTAAATAAAAAAGAAATTAAACATAAAATAGTTAATTTTAGGTATATTTGACTTAAGCAAGATTGATTTCATGTTAAATGTACCTATTACCAACCTGTGCAGTACCAATATGTATAATCCCAACGCTACTCCAAAAAAATGTATTATTAAATACATTTTCTATCTGGATTAGACATGTTCTTTATAGCAATTGATTATAAAATATTAAATTTAAAGCAAATGCAATTTTCAATATTATTGATTTTCTATAAACATTCTATATACTACGATTTAATTACAAAAAAAATAAACCAATAAAAGGAATTATATCTAATTGGCCACTCACTGCAATAAGCGTGAGGTGATGATAACAATTATCAGTTTTACAATAAAAACAAAGTAATTAACGCATGTATTCAAGCGATTTATTACTTCTTTGTTTTCTTCTTACCTTTATGTATAGGTTTAATTAGAGATCAGATGTCATAGACTTGTTAACTTTATTTTAGTAAGCTTCACTTTTGCGACGTGATATGCGAAGTCTAAATGCTGGACTCCGGCGCCCAACCACCTCAAAAGCTGGCAACGCTCCAGTAGCTCCTCGGGTGTTACGCGAAGTCGTGGGCGGCGGTGATCATTTACCATCAGGTGACCCGTACGCTCGTTTGCCATGTCTTTTACCATAAAAAAATAAAATAAAATAAAAAAAAAATATTTTCTCTCTTCGAACAAGGCTCACATTGAGTTAAGAAAATCTCATCATACCACTCCGATACTTTTAAATAAGTATTTTAATTTAAACTCATAATTACTGCGTTTAACCAGATAAACTCAGAGCTGAGCCAAAACAGCGTTGATCGATCGCCATAAAACCAATGCAGCTTAAGATTAATATTTTATTTATATATTGGCAAGCATCAACAAAACAATCGTTACGTCATTTTAAAGTACTATTAGCTAAACGATTTAAACTGTTTCACAGTGCATTTAAATAATTAGCAACACGATATTTTTTGCTCATAAAAATAATGGTGTATGTTATGGCATACGTTAGTGACGTAATGAAAGACATTACAAAAGAATAATCGTAAACATCGTAGTAAAAAATAAAAAGACATATAGTTTTCAAATGTATTAGGACATATGACGTAACAAAGTATTTTGGATATGTACCTACTCAGATATAAAACTGGTATTGATTTTCTTTATATAATGTACATAAAACTTTTCCACTTAATAAATAGAATGAAAGGTTTTTTGAATCCGAAAATATTTCTAATTATTTCTAAGAACGCAAGAACTGATTGAAGTTTATTTATATTTCTGAAATCCTCTTTAATGAAGTTACTATTTAATTTTTTTAAAATATTTTTTATAAGATTTGTACTTGCTCTGCATAACTCTCCCAAGAACTCCAATATCCATGTACTTTTAAAAATATATACATTTTACATAGGTACTACTTCAGATTCTTGTAAGGCTCTTACGCGTTTTTGTCTTAAGTGAGAAATTTTTTACAGTAACAGCCCTATCATGTTTTAATCGCGGAGAAGCGGAGAATGGAATAACTTATAACCAGGATATCTTAAGATAATAAATCGTGGGCTTTAAATGCAAGTATAATATTGTAGAGCAATACTTCTGTACACGCAATATAACAAGACAGGCAATTAAAATCCAGGGAGTTATTTGATTTAGTTAGCATGCACAAGGTTTGTGGAACTTGACATTTTCTATTTTAGTTTTGTATATATTCTTACATCCCTATTTGGATTGTAAAAGACAATCTAAATACAGAGTCAAGCTAATTAATATAAATTATAGTTAAGTGACTATCGAATAAATTTCAAAGCGATTTGAAAAGAAACGAAAATATTTTTCTCAGTTACATAAAATATTATAAAATTTAAATTTTAAAAAATTAACATACTATTTCATACATACATTGATAACCATTTTGGCTGTGTGCTTGTTTTGTAAAAATTTACCGCGCTGTTTTGACATTCATAGAACGTACACGGGGTGTGAAGGTTGTTCGTCAATAGGTACAAATCAAAGAAATGAAAAATTTTAAATTTTTTTGTAAATTAGGTAGACAGTCTAAACTGAACTTTTATATTAGATCACACTTAAAATATTGGTAATGTAGATATGTGCAATACTTTTAATGGTAGACGAAAGACAATTTGAAAGCTGGCACACAGAGGTCCAACGCTGACTGATATGCCCATACTGACATACACACAACTGACAGATGGTGAATTATACTTAGTTGCTTATATTAATATCTCTATAAATTAAACGTGATCTATCAAGCATTGACGTTTCACCTCTAATAAAATATATTATATATTGAATAAATTACATTATACATTATATGACAATGTAATCAGAACCAATGTGGTGCAGGGGCACAAGTGGGTGATTGTGACGCGACAGCTTGTAGGTTCAATACAAACTAGAGGAAATGTAATGTAAATATTTTCATTTCTTCGCTCTGGTGTCGAGTAGATTTATGCCTTATTTATGCTTTATTTATTTCACTTAAAAAGTGATTTGTTTAATAGAAGAGACAGATTGTAAGCTTTCAATTAACCGTAACAATGTAACTTTATATCTGTATCAAATAATATTTTTTATTAGTACTATAAAAATCACCTATTGTGGTCGACTACATCAGTATTCAAAGGGTTCGCTGTATAAAATATAAAGACGTTGAGTGTCGGATTAAAGTACAAAATACAAATTAGGTATTGAATGAAAGGATATACCTAGAGGTACAAAAGAATAATGCAACAGGTGACGGATATGGGCGCCAGTGGTAATCGTTTCCGCTGCTTAAAATACTGATAATTTTAATAAGGAGTCGGTCTTTGTACTTAAATGTGGCATCATGTAATGTACTTTGTACTTTTTTAAGTAATTTATACGTTATATTTTTATAAATTTTAGTATAAAACACATACATTAGAAACAGAAAATAAAATTAAAATTGTTTTTATTCATATAGATATTACATACAATCTTTTAGCTTTGACTTCGTCCGCGTCGTCAAATAGAAATTACTAAGAGTTCTGTATGTATATATGACACATTTAGTATCGAAGGCAACTCACACCATATGTAGACCTGACCGTGTGCAGGTGCAGTGGCTCCAATCAAAGCGTCAGCTGTAATATAATATAGCATGTAGTTTTTGTTAAACGGAATTCAGATATTCCAATCAAAATATAAATAAATAACTCAGCTTCACACTGTATTCCGCACACAGCAAGGTGGCCAGAGAGAGAACCTTGTGTTGAGACACTCCGTATCCTACTTTCCGCCCAATTCTGGAGAAATTGCTTGTTGAGTGGCGCAACTCAACGCCGCGCTTAACTTCGACAGATTCTAGCAGAGCAAAGAAACGGAAATATAAATTAATATGAATATTTAATTTCCTCGAGTGGGGATCGAACCCAAAATCAGTCACACTATGTGCCCCTGCGCCACAAAATATATATATTTTTTAATTCGAATCAGAAATTTCTAGTATCAACATCTTAAATTAAACTAACTTTCCAGCTTTATAAGATTAGTATAGATTATAATATTACGAGTGTGTTGTATGAAGCTGATAGCTACTTTCATTGTAATCTGATAACTTTAATCAATTTTAAATTACATAGTTAAGCAATCTCGTTGTCCTCATGTCTACATTTTTTCGCGTTACAACATCTATTGTGAGTAAACAGTCGCTTTAATTTCTTAACACAGGAAATATATTTTCAAGGATAGTGAGGTAATTCTCTGTCGATACAATGAACCTGCAATTACATGGCGTTGCTTTGGTTTTTTAATAAATAAAATATCTACATTATGTTAAACAGATTTATTATTTTTTTATTTGTTTTATTGCTTTTTTTATCTGTTTTTAAAAATATATGAAAACCGAGAATGAGATGAATTTTCCTCATATCATAAGAGATGTAGAGAGGATGTAACGAAACACAGTTAAATTCATGTGCAGAGAGAGATAAGTATAGATTATTTCTACTTAGAAATATCGAGATCTACAGAAATTTAAGTGACGAATCACTCTGCTATTCTTTTAGTATAATAATTTATATGGAAACAGCATGCATCGTAATAATTATAGTGCAGAGTGAATACTAAATAACGTATTCAAGACTCTACATTACAATATTCACTTTCGTTTTAAATATTAAAGTGGCTGCAAGTGTTGCTAGATACAGGAATAATTTATGGCACATTAGTAAGTATTAGTTATATTGCTCGGTACTGCACGGATAAGCTTATATAAATAAATAATAATTATATTTTATTATTATCTGTGCATTCGAACTATGTGTTGGTTAATAGTAATTTTTTTTCTTTCAACTTCCGTTGGCGAGTGGCGGAACTCAACCCCGCGCTTTGTCTCGATAGCAGAGCGAAGAAATGAAAATATTAAATAATTCATTTCTTCGGTTGGGTATCTAACAAGTAACCTGTCGCGTTTACAGCTACATTTTGTGCACTACGGTCTCATTAGTTGTATTAAAACTAAATATACCTTCTATAATGTTGATAAATAGTTGTATTAATACACAAAGTTTTTGAGAACATATGGCTTAGTCGTCAGAGCACTTGGTTGGTTTTCAAGAGGCGCAGATTCAAATCTCGGTACGTTCAATTTCTTATATGTTTTCTAAGAAGTATTTTTCTTTCCGAAGTGCGAAATAACTTAATAATACAAGTTTAGTTAATAGTACAAGTTCAAGAAGAGAAAACAAAAGTAGCGGAATGAATTAAAAATCGTATAATTAGAACGCGCATGGAACCGGATTACGTCACTAGTTCTAAAAGGCATTGTCAGTTACTTGTATTATCAGCGGCATTTAGTTACCAGAACAAAGTTTTTCAAAGAAAGCGTATAGCGAGAAAGCGAAGGATAAGGTTTCAGACAATGACTGTCACTCTTTGTCCTTTGTTTTACATTATATTGCATTTTATTTTATATAATAGAGAAGAAAGCCTTTGATGTACTTAATTATCACAGATTTGCCACAAAATTACTTCTTATTAGCCTGATATTAAAGTTTTAAAGGGAGTTATTAAAATATTATACCTATATGGAACTAGAAGTAAACTTAGTTTCACGCATCTCTAGCGGGGTAGTCAGAGAGAACGGAGAGCCAAACGCTACAGTCCCTACATATCTATTTCGCCTCGTCCACTGACATCAACCTCTTCATATAAGTCCTCGGGGTTTTTACGGCACCGTCGTTCAGTATCTCTAATACTGTGTTTTTGAAGGTCAGGCGAGGTCTCCATGTATCTCTATTACCACTCACTTTTCCATTATAAATCTTTTTGCGATTCTTTCATCACTCATTCGTTCGACGTACCTACACCATCTAAGCACGTTTTTCTTCATTCTCACCGTGACATTCTCGATAGTACTAGAAGTAGGTATAAGTAATTAGTTATATTACAAGACGAATTGAACGTTGAGGCCAGTCGTGGCGTCAGAGGCAAAAAAAGCTGTAAACCTTCGATTTGTGACGTACGGGTTCGATTCCCACTCCAGAATATGAAATATTTTCATTCCTCAGTCCGCTCGACGGCCGCAAGCCGAAGTTCGAGTCCCGCGGGGGCCGCCCTTACAGTCGTCGACTTCCTCACAGGCAACCACTTATTGCTTGCATTTCTTCAGGGGCAGAATACACTCTTCTCTACCCAACCGTTGTCGCTGTAAAAGCCAATAGGGCTAACAGCCTTAAACTCATGTTCGAAAAAAAAATCTTCCGCCACTCAACACGCAATGCCTCCAGAATTCGACGAAAACTGGGCGACGGAGTGTCTTGTCACTGCGTTGCATCTACTTATTGTGTGAGGGATACACTGTGAAACTAAAAAAAATATAAAGTTATCGTTAACAATCTGCCATTGCACATATAAACCTAACTAAACACATCTATTAAGTTTATTAGGGTTGTTTCAATTACTGCCCTATAAAGTTTGTTCTATATAATGCTCAACTAACTTAATTAAAGACATATGTGAATTTATCCATTCTAAATTACGTAGGGATATGAATGTTCCGTGTATGGTGTTAATATAAAAAGGTACATCAATCAAGAAATTACGTTATAAGGAAGCGTCTTACAGTGCCTACCTACACTATAAAAATTTACATATACATAATCATTTCCGATTGCAAGCCAATAAACAAAGGTGTTACGAAGGTCGACCAGGGAACCTGTTTTATAATTTAAAAAAAACAGCAATTATTAATTGATATCATCAACTTCACGCTGTATCCGCACAGTAGGGTACGCAAAGGGAACCTAGTGTTAAGACACTCCGTTCCCCACTTTCTGGAGGCATTGGGTGTTGAGTGGCAGAACTCAACGCCGCGCTTTGCCTCGACACCAAAGCGAAGAAATGGAAATATTAATGTAAATAAATATTTCACTCGAATGGGGATCGAGCCCACAACCGTCGCGTTACAGTCACAGCCTTGTACCGCTGCGCACGATTAACTGATGTTGTTTTAACAAAACGCTATTATGGACTAACTGCACTTAGGTTCAAGTAATGTTAGAAAATCAAGCTACGTTTTATTTAAACTCGTAGGCCTTTCTTTGATTTTTGAAAAGACTGCGATTGATTTTACTACAGAATACATTTCCAGTAGCTTTTTTTATTTTCACCTGCTTTCAAGACATTACGCAGTAAGAGGTGGAGCACAATGCCGCGGTATGTCTCAGTAGAGTGAAGACATAAAAAATTAATCGTTTTCCATCGCACCCACAACCATGGCGTTTACACACAGCAAGAAGTGAATTAGTATGCAGTCTCACAATTTGAGAATTTATAT
>DWGR01003351.1:0-12310 GCA_018247715.1 Heliconius burneyi | reverse complement strand
AATAAGACTCCTGCTAAATTAAAAAAAAAACAATATCCGCATTTATATTCGTTTCCGCTAATGTCGGTGCCCGACATCCGCATCGATACAGCGAATTCAAAATATGACATTCATATATACATCACTAGTAGAAATTTACAGTTAATGATGTATTAATCCATGGGATGTAAATCTTGATATGAGAAAATAAAGCTTAACATGTTAACATAACCCTCTTTTGGTTTTAGCGCCATTGGACCATGGACCATCGACATTGAGGATTTTAAATCCCGATACGATAAACTAATATTGTAAATAAAATGTTTATTTTTTATTTTGTAGTTTCACGCTGTATCCCGCACATAGCAAGGTAGGTAGAGTGAACCGGAGAACCTAGTGCTAAGACACTCCGGATCCATTATGACACTTCCATTTCTATTTCTATTTCTTCGCTCTGGTGTCGAGGCAAATCGCGGCGTTCAGGCGTCCAGGATTCGGCAGAAAGTGGGGAATGGAGTGTCTTAACACTAGGTTCCCTCTGCCTACCCTACTGTGTGGATACAGCGTGAAGCTGATTTGTTTTTTTTTTGAAGTTTAACTTATAGTTATTTATTGTGACGCCGGACAGCCAAATCTTACTTAACAGACCAGAAAAAAATATTAAAAAATTTCCCGAGTAGGCATTGAACCTACAACCATCAGGTTTATCAAAAAATTCCGACAGTTGTGTAATTATTAAACAATTTAATTTACTTCCTCAATAAGGCTTAATATTTTATAGCCTTTGTCCAATTAAATTCAGTACAATGAGTTCTTTGATAATCAAGATCAGGTGGCTTGTTACCAAATTATTATATTATGAAAGGGACTCATCTGGGTAAGAGTTTCGAATAGGTTTGCGTTTGTTTACAATTATTTTATTAATATTAAAAATTGCATAATGTTGTTTAGGAAATATTTTTAGTATGGCTGAGGGTACGTATTATTATGTCTGCAATAATTAATAATTTGTCAAATTAGTTACTTTGTTCTTCATGATATGGGTTAGATCGCTGTGGTAACGAGGCAAAACTCAACTCAACTCAATGTCTTAATAGGAAATATCGTAATACTAGGTTCCCGGGTTCCCTCTGCCTACCTTGCTATATATAAAAAACATTTTTATCGACAAATATAGCAAAAACACTACAAATATTATAAGGATAAGAGTAAAACTAAATAACGTAACTAATGCATAAAAAAATGAGAATTAATATTGTATTATAGAAATTGCAAAATAGCTTTACATAATTGGAAATAAATATAATCCGCGTGAAGCGACAGCGTGACACGTGCTGCTGTACGTGACAGTATGCAAATACTGTATTGTAAGCCAAAGTAATGATACTGACAGAATAAACTTTTTTTTGCTGTTGTTTATTTTTATTTCATAGAAACGGAGAAATGTGACATTGATTTTGAACTTGTGTTAAACCACTTAATAATTGGTATATCACTTTATATTGTCGAGTTACTTTCAAATATTTATACATGATTATTGTAAAAAAAATTTATATGATAAAAAAAATTCCTACAAAATAATTGGTTCATTGAATTAGCTGAAACTTCAAGTTTCATTATATAGATAAAAAAAAATCAAATCAGCTTCACACTGTATCCCGCACACAGGGGAAAGGCAAAGGGAACCTTGTGTTAAAGCACTTCGTTCTTCACTTACCGCCGAATTCTGGAAGCATTGCGTTTTGCCTCGGCACTAGAGCGAAGGAGCGAAGAAATGAAAATATACATTTAAATAAATATTTCATTTCCAGGAGTGGGAATCGAACTCACGACCAGTCTCGTTTACAGTCACATTTTGTGCCTCTGCGCCAAGACTGGGTTTTGGACTATTCAAAATATAACAACTTGTTTTCTAATATAATAGTATATATGTCTCTATTTAAGCCAAGTCCAACCATCCCCTATATAAATATGTATGGCCCGTGAGGGTCATCCACGCTCTGTGAAGACAGATGGCGTTGATCAAGAGCCCTTCACAGTAAAGTGTCTTCTTTCATCTTATATCCTTATTTTGATATGATTTAGTGTTAACACATATTTAATATTTTTTAGTACGGACTTTTTTTATGTTTTCTCCGGAGAGCAGGAAAAAGTGAAACTAGTGTTTTAGAGGTTGTTTTACTGTGCCCCAATTACTTATGAAATATTTTTTAATATTTTTACTATCGAGGGAATTTTTAGATAGGAATACGATAAGTATAGTATAATGATATTATCTTAGCTCAGAAAGAAGTGATACTAAAGTATTTTTGATTTTTTAAAAATCTAATTTAATTTATATGTACAGCTTCATGTCCTCGCACATAGCAGAGTAGGCAGAGGGAACCTGAGATCCCAGTGTTAAGACACTTTCGTTCCCTCTTTAATACAGTGCGTGTTGAATGATGGATCTTCACGCTACACTTTGACTTAGGTGGGAATTGAACCCACAACCGTTTACAGTCACAAGCTTGTGCCGCTGCGCCACTAATAAAAATAAAATATTGTTATATATATTTTTATAACATGTTTACCGAAAACTGATACCATTCCTCATTAGAAAACTGTCTTAGACCGAATAAGCCATCTTGAAGATGTAGTTTCGAAGGACAAAAGACAGTTGCCATTTCAATGCAAATTACTATGTAATATACAAATTGTGATGACTTTATACAATTGTATCGCTTACATTGCGTAATATTGATCTTACATTTGTAGGCATTACTGACTTTAATACGTAAATGGATCATTATATTTATTTTTTGAGGCTGTCGTGGCGCGGTACAAGGGTGTGACTGTAACGCGACGGTTGTTGGTTCGATCTTCACTCAAGGAAGTGGAATATTTATTCACGTATATATGTCTATTTCTTCGCTCTGGTGTCGAGGCAAAGCGCGGTGTTGAGTTCTGCCACTCAATGCCTCCAGAATTCGGCAGAAAGTGAGAAACGGAGTGTCTTAACACTAGGTTTCCTCTGCCTACCCTGCTGTGTGCGGGATACATCGTGAAGCTGATTGATTTATAAAAATTTTTATATTTATTTTTAGCAGAGCAAGAGAGAGAAATCTTCAATAGTGTTTGACGCTAGATACAATGGTCGTGGGTTAGATTTCCAGTATGGAGGTATAATTATTTTTAATTTATTTTCATTTTCCTGTTCTAGTAGAAGAAGCTCAAAACACATAATAAATTTAGTTTTTATAAGAATAATAATTTAAAAATTAAGCCAACAATGTACTAATAGTAATTTATAACCAACTTCTAATACAGTAAAAGCTTATTCCCAACAAGTAAATTCAGGTACGTTGCGTTGATTTCAGTTTAATATATACCAATGTATTGTTCAGATTTCACAACAGATAGTGTCTTAAAGTGTAGGGATGTTAATACCATGTCGATGGTTATGTTACATTTGAATTATATTTATAGCTAGAGGAATAGCGCGGCGTTGAGTTCCGCCACTCAACACGCAATGCCTTCAGAATTCAGCGGAAAATGGGAACAAAGTGTTTTAGCACTAGGTTCCCTCTGCCTACCCACCGATAAAAAATAATCATATCTTGAGTTTAAGCGGAATGCCAGTAATGGATTCGTTAACGCTTATTAATTTACACACATATACTCGTATATATATATATATATATATATATATATATATATATATATATATATATATATATATATATATATATATATATATATATATATATATATATATATATATATATATATATATATTTGAAATTTCTTTTCTTAGTTTCGAAGTTTAAACGTTTATAATGTTAACATGTTTTTATATTAAACTTATTAAACATATTACTACTGTTACTATTACTACAGCGAATTACATTAAAATATTATTATATAAAATACCACAATATAAAGTAAACAAAACTGCCATCCATTACTGGTCTGAAAGCTACGGATTTGGATCTCATGAATAAATGTTCTATCGACAACTTGCCTCTTAGCAGATTGGCGACTCTAGCGATATGGTCAAAGGAACAAAACGCTCAGAACGAGATGGTAAATAATTAATTTTACTAATAGCATAGTTTGTTAGACTCGAGCTGATATTTGTCACTGCGGTACTAGTAATATCTTTACTCTTGATATTGAGGTAGTATGAAATGTATTAATTGCTGGGTTATTTCCTCGAATGTTATATTTCGGAGAGATTATACAGGGTGGAATTGAACGCACCACTTTAAATGAAACCACAGTTTTAACTACTCTATAAAAGCCTAATAATTCAGAAAAAAAATAATTCCCAAAAATGAAAAAGTTATTTTTTCAAACAAAATAAACAATAAAATAATCGTTTTAAAAAAAAACACCATTTGTAAAGTGTAATCACTCACACACTTACCTGTCAAAGCGGCAACGTCGCACACGCTCCATTCAAGTATTTTTGTAGTAGTATGTGTATGTGTGCGTGATACGAAATACAGGTATGGAAAAAAATCGTGAAATGAAAAAAAAATCCTACGTTCAAACTGTTGAGGCATCTTGATAAATTTTTTTAGCTCCGGGTTTGAAATATTTTTCCCTATATGCAGTTTCAGTAAAAGAAGCGCTGCCTCTTCCACTCTGTATATGAGTGAACATTATGGCGAAACGTTTCTAATAATTTGTTTGTATAATTCAGATTTGACTATAACCATCATTAAGACGCGCGCCAGCGTGTCTAGCCAAGTTAAAAAGCTTAAAATGCGCTAAGTGTATGTTTCATGAACTATTTCAAGCTACTTTCCTACGTTTGTATATTTATATATGTAGACTAATCGGTTAACTAGTTAATTAGTTAACTAGTTAACCAATTAGTCTATATGTTTTAAATTTTGCATATTTGTTTAAGCCCCGTAGCTAAAATTTCATTTATTTAACTGATGGTTGTTAATATATAATATATAATAAAAACGGGCACTTCTGTCACTGACTCACTTACTCATCACAAATCTATCCTATTTTTAAGTGATCTAGAAACTTGATATTTAGAACTATTGTCAAAGAAAAAAATCAAAAAAGTAGCAAAATAAAGTTATTTTAAAAAAACAAAGTATTAATGAGTCATAGTATTAATTTATTTACAAAAAGTTTCATCAATCAATCAATAATCACAAAACTTAAACATGAAATAAGATCCAAGTCAAATGTTAAGTAATGCATCGTTCTCGAATTCATCAAAATAAGAATGGCTATATGGGGTCTGAGTTCTATGTTCACTTGGGATAAAATTTAAGCTATAAATTTGACTTGGCTATTTTTTAGCCAGCTAAGCCTCAACCTCTAATAGGTCCAGTAAAGGCTAGAAGTGCACTAACTTAATTCTATATTTTTTCTTTATAAAATTCTATGAGATTAGAACTGAAACCGCTGGTCATATCTAGTTCAATACAAATCGAAATCGGTCTGTTAGACCACTCCGCATCACCGACATCGATCAACGTCACGACTAATTCCTGGACGCGGACACGATAAAGTAAAACGCAAGCGAGTACGTGACGTGAGGAGAATTGCTTGTTTTTCTCTCGATAGAATTATTTAGGATCGGACAAATAGTTTGGAGTGGACGTGGATACTTGTACCGTCGAGATAAAGCTTGCAGTTAATAGCTACAAGAATTAAGGGGCGATCAGATTGTGTTTTAATTGAAGTGAAATATTTTTATTGAAATTTTAGATATAATCTTATCTTTCTGTTTTAAGTTTAGTCTAGATTTTAAATTGTTTTAGTAATATATATATATATATATATATATATATATATATATATATATATATATATGTGTGTTACACAGTGTGTGCTATGTATTATATGTGTGCTATTGGTAAAAATAAAATAAGATAAGCGATATTGTTTAATATTTGTTATTCTTTATTAAAAATGCAGAGCTTAAGTAGCTATTAATTATTAACAATATATATTCGTAAAATATTCTTAGGTAGATATATTTTTCCAAGAATTTTGGACAAGAACTTACTACGGGGGCTTCATTCTACAGTTCAATGAAATAGAAACACATAATAAAACGATATATAACTATTTCAATGATTGAAATAAATCAATAAGACAGACCTACCTTCATATCGCAAGATTTACTAAGCCACTGTTCCAGAAGCAGTCTGTTACATCAAAGGCTACATTCAAGCCGTATCGACAGCACACTAATTGGATTATTCAACTGCAATATTAGTTCAATATCCTGTTTTAGTACGGTGACCCTGCGTTTGGACAATGGTCCCCTCGCCTCAGGCGGTGCTAGGGAGATGTGACAGCGCTGTAAGGGTTAGATTCACTAGTTTCCTTTATATGTATGTATATTTATGTAAATAGTTCTGTTACATTACATTAGTTAGTATAGTTTGTGTCTACGTGTTTGTTATTTTTTTATATTGTTTCTTGTCTTAAATTAACAGCAATAAGTGGATACTCAGTTTTCCAATTTATTACCTTTATATGCTTATAGGCATAAATTATATTTTATTACAGCTTCACGCTGTATTCCGAATGTAGCAGGGTAGACAGAAGTTAAGACATTCTGACATTCTCCACCGCCACGCTTTGTCTCGACACCAGAGTAAAATTATGAAAATATAAATTTAATTAAATATATTATTTCCTCAAGTGAAGATCGAACCCAGAATGTGTCCATGCGCCATAACAGTACAACATTTATATCATCAAGATATCTTCATTACTCTCATACGTTTGCCTTGTCCTTTTACCATAAAAAAAAACTTTTATAGTAAAATGCTATTTCAAAATTTGTTGACTGTATCTATATATTATTACTAACAACAGATTACTGAAACTTAGTTCATTACTGATCGTATATAAAATATATCATTAATCTTGCTAGTTGTAAGCAAATCGCCGGTCAAGCGCTATACAATATTTTGTATCATCAGTCATCCTTTTCAGCTGCAAAGTTGGTATTTTATGCAACGATCTTCTTGTTATAATGTCAAACTGACCTGCTCTTGATTTATGCATTTTAGAGTAGCTTGGCAAGAGTAATTCTTTTGTATTTTATCATTATACCTATGTAGTGGTCGTCGTGGCACAGTTTGACGTGGTAGTTGTGGGTTTGATCGCCATTTGGGGAAATTAGTTATTTTCTTAACACTAGGAACGCCCTATGTACCCTTCTAGGACTATGAGAGAGGTTGTGTGTTGAGTTTAATGCATTACCAAAGCGAGCTAATGTAAATAATTTATACCCCTAATGAGAAATCGACCCTACAACCTTCGCTTTTATACTTAAATTGCTGCGCCACGACGGCCTTAAATAGTAACTACATTCTCTATTTCAAATTTCAATATAAATGTATTAAAGTATAAGCGAAAACAAAATATTAGTATTTTACACAAATAAAAATTCTTTTCAAATAGCTAACCAACACATTTTGAATCGTTTTATATAAATCGTTCGGACCAATTTCTTATTCCGCAAAATGCTTGTCCATCCAGATGGATGCCCCACTGTCTGTGATTTACAATTTGCTTTAGAAAAAGCAACTTTAATTTTGACACCGTAGAGTTTAAATTCGGTTTTAGAGGTATTTATGGTTCAGAAAAATCAGATAAAGTCGTTAAAAAACGAGTGCAATTACGTGAGACTTATCGAGATATCTTCTTGAGTCACGATCACTTTGAATTGCTAAAAGACGAAAAATACATTAAAAATATATGTACGTATAGCAATGTACCTGTAGGCGAATAGAAATGAATCACTTATCGTAAGGCCATGAGTGATTTTTTCTTTCTTTTATCCCACTTGTATCAGAGTAGACAGAGGGACCCTAGTGCTAAGACACTCCGCTTCACACTTTCCGTCGAATTCTGGGGGCAGTGCGTGTTGATTGGCGGAACTTACAGCCGTGAGTGAAAAGCCTTTTAAATATAACGCTTATAAATTTATTAAAATTAAGTATACAAATTTACACTTATGTTTGTGGGTTTAATTCCCACTAAGCATGAATTAATTTCTTTTCCTGTTCTGGTAAAAAAAGTTGAGCGTTGTGTTCCGCCACTCAGCACGGAATGAAATTTTAAAAAAAAACAGAGAAACAACAGTAGCTTCGCTTTTCCCAAATTCCTTTGACATTATTAATCCTCTGCCAAATCTCTATAAAAGTAGATTAACAGACGGCCACTCGTACAAATTGTGTATTAATATTTTATGTGTTCACACCGCCAGGCCTCGGCCTCGACTCATAAAGCTGTCAACGGAGAGATAAGTGTTATTTCTTACACCATAGTGATTTAACTTTGGATCAGAGTATTTTTTATGAATGAAGCCATTTCTTCATCTTATTATCATCATTATATATTACTGGCGGACTCTTGCTTACGAACGTGGTTAAGATTCATTTGTTATTGTACTGGGCTGGAGCAGTGAGTGTTGATATATAGGAAAGGCTACCCTTAAGCTTACATCCGTGTACGCAAGTCCCAGGCACTGCTTCATGTTCCACCTCATTTAGAGACCTTGCATAATATTAAGTATACTACCATCTTTTCATGTGTTAACAGGTGTTTTGTATCGTAGTAACGTTTTTTGAAATATATTTCACTTTTGATTTCTAACATTATTATATATCTTTATTATTACCATATTTAATTTAGTTTTAACTTTATGATACTATCTTTTAAGAAAAAATTTTGATATATTACATACCAATACAGATAAATATGCTTCACAAATTTGCAACATGCTTTAATATCCTCAAGTAGGAATCGAACTCACAACCTACAGTGACAGGCTTGTACCCTTGTTCACGGCTGGATCTTATTACTTTTCAAAACCATATTTACTAACATTTCTAATAAATATATACCACAATTGGACTCACCACAAACCAACCACTATAAGTTGGCATTAAACAATATAACCTTACAACAAAATTAAAAGCAATGGGTCGTCTGAAAGGGGTCATTTTATACTGGTCAAGAGAATTCAAACCGGACAGACCTGTCTTTGTATGCACCAGACAGAAATCTGCTTGATATGTATGGGATATTTCGAGGAATGTCTTTGTATTTCGTAAAGGATTTGATTAAAACGTGGTCATAATTAGAATGCTTTGTCGTTAGTCCACATTTACTAGCGGATGACAAGCTAGTTGGTATTATTGTTTTAGTAAGAGATGAGATTAGAAATTTAGTTTAGTTTGAAGTAATTTGGCATGTTTTTGGTTTGCTTTTTAAAATTTCGACGACAATCTTCAATTACACACATCCAATATGAGGCCAGTTACTACTGGGGCGTGCGACTGTAAAGGTGACAAATTTTGAGTTTGATTCCCAATTGAAAAAACAATATTTAACATTTTCTTTTTCTCGCTCTGGCCTCCAAAATTTGGGGGAGAGGGGGTAAAAGGAAGTTTCTTAACACCAGGTTCCTGGGCTTTTCCTTACCTTACTATGTGCGGAATGCAGTGTGAAGTGAAAAAATAATCTATAAAAAAGCAGCACGCAGTTACAATATGTTCGTTATGAATCTTTAAATAAGCTTACAATTTCATTATTTTCAAAATTCCATTGCCCAGGTGCCTATATATGTCTGTCTAGAATATATAGGGAAAATGAGGAATCGAGTGTCTTAACACTGGGCTCTTGGGAAGCTGATTATTTACATACTTATTACATATTTATTAACTTGATGTTTTATACATCCCTTTTTTTATTTTAATATTCTCTATACTAATGTAAGGTTTGTTTGTTTGAACAAATAAATACTTTAATTACACCAAAACAGTTACATCAGTAAATACTAAATACCTTATTGTACTGCAAATCGCTATAGCATAGAGTATAGAGTGTGGAGGCCGATCACGAAGCAATTTAATCGGAATGCGCGTCACACGCACGTAATTAGTGACGACATCTGGCGGTCACGCGTCGTTGGACAGAGGTGAAAAGTGAAAATAGGATAACTTGTATTTCAATTGTATGTGTATAGAAGTTGGGGGTGACAATAGGATATAAAAATATCCTATAATCACCCATAACTTCATACAGATATTGATTAAGTTTTTCCGAGTATTATTTACAAATTTATGTATCATTAATTATTGGCTATATTTGAATTAAGAATAAGGTACTATTTAGAGGTCTTAAAATAAAAGTTATACAATAGGAAATATATTAGTATGGATAGTGCTAGTTAACAGTACTTTATATATAGTAAAGAAATCTGGCATTACTGTTATAATAACAATCTCTTTTAATGTAAAAGGATACGTAAATAAATAGAAATATTATAGAAATATAAATAGAAATAAGTACGTTTCTCTGATTCAACCGTTAGCAATCGCAGACAATATTTGTCTTGTGAAATAATATTTTTATCTTTTATTATAATAAAAGAATCAGTTGAACGCTGACTGAGGTTTAAAATAGTGAGTAGCAACTCTGATAGTCTTATATTAAAGTCATTAAGCGTAGATATAGAGAATAAAGTCGCAAATAAAGAAACAATCGTAATAAAATTATATATAATATATTTGAAGAAAAAAAGTTCTCAAATCCATATAAAATTATGAGAATTTTCGACAAATGTGACATATAGATAAAATTAAACCGTGGGTAGTCTTTGACCGTCTTTCTGATGATAGTGATTCTATATCGTCAAGGCAAATCAGATAATCATAGTGATGACGAATGTCAGCCTCGAATTTTTTCATCTAATGAAGGCTTATATAAGTTGTTGAACAGTCTAGATAATATTTTAATGCCATTAGGTAAATTTCAATTAATAAAAAGTAGCATATATGAAGAGGTTAATGACACTAAGTATCTGTTATTTGAAATGATCGAGGCCTGTTATTAATCTTTATACAGATCTAGATAAAGATCTATATCTGTATGTATGTGTTGTTTAAAATGATAAGTAAGCTCAAAATGAATTATTTTTAATTCACTCAATCAGTACCTCCAGAATACAGCGGAAAATGACGAATTAAAGTGTCTTAATGGGAACAGGGTGTCTCAATAGTTGACCTGACTAGTGTGAGATATTTCACTAAGGGACAGACAACGCACAGACGAAACTACTGGACTTAGAAAGTAGTATGACACATAGGTAAGTTAGGGAGTATAGGGAAGGTCCTACTAAAAAGGATATCTCGAAATCCCTATCCTATTAGACGGATTTTAATGAAACTTTTTTATGTCATAACAATTAAGCTTGGATTATATGGAAAATAATGATATAGTTGAAAATAACTGACTATGCCCATGATAATTTTCGATTTTTTCTCTGTCTGTCTGATTAAGACAGGAAAATATACAGCAAAATTAGTCGAATCCAAACTAAATCGGTCTCCACGTGAATATTTAACACCAAATTGTCTAAAATTTGCATTCGTATTCACAATCGACGCGATCGTTTCGGTGATAAACGCTGTGTCACTTAGCTTAATTAAACCAAACGCTGATTTGTTTCTACGTTAACAATTGCAATAAATTCTTGTTATCGATAACTCGAATGTTTTCGTGTATATATTTTTGTTATGGTACCATTTTATTACTGTTAGGTTAAAGGAGGTCGTCATTTTTAATATTGAATTTATTGTCATGAGGCCAGTGGTGGCGCAAGGGCACAATTTGTACTGCAAAATCGATTGGTTCTGAGTTCCATTCCGACTCGAGGAAAGGTAATATTTATTTAAATTTTTATTATCATTTCTTCGCATTGGTGTCGAGGCAAAGCGCGGTGTTGCTCAGAATTCAGCGGAAATTGGGGAACGGAGTGTCTTAACACGAGGTTTCCTCTGTCTATCCTGCTGTGTGCGGGATGCAGCGTGAAGCTAAATTTATTATGGTATAGTAGTTTAATGGAATATTCTTATAATTTTAGATTTAAAATTTTTGAATGTGTTACTTTTTCATCAATGACCTACTTAAAAAAACAAATGCATCTATTTTGGAGACAACTGGGAAAATGTTATATTTAATCTCTGTCTATCTTTTAAGTTTTCATCAAAAAATAAATATCAGCTAAGTAAGACATATGAGTTACGTAATTACATAGAAATAATTAACTTGTAATATTATAATCTGTCTTTGTAAGTCTTTCTCGACGAAAAGAGTAGTTTTTCAATAAGAACGACGAGTAATTTTTGAGAAAAATTTGATTGTTCCTCCAAGCATTATTTGTTTTATAATAATAAATTAATTGAAGTCACAAAATATACGTTAACGTAAACACAAACTTCAAACTATATTGGTAAAATTTACATTTTTCTCTGAGTGTATTATGCACTTAAATGTTACTTCAGGGAGT
>DWGR01003350.1:0-12311 GCA_018247715.1 Heliconius burneyi | reverse complement strand
TTCCTAGAAAAGTCACAATTATTGCCGCGCGAGGTTAAGGCAGGCTGCTTTAATTATAACTTACTGAGCTTACATATTATGTACTTGTTCTCTCAAAGTAACTTCAATCACATTTTTCAAGTAACAGTACCTTCTCTTCACTTCACCTTCTCTGTTTTATTTTAAGCAAAATGGGATTATTCATTTAAAACTTTTTAATCGATTGAATCCTGTAACTCAGAATAATATGCTACATTATTGTACAAATATACAATAATAGACAAATGTATAATAATAGATAAACCTTCGTAGCCTGATGACACAATGAAGGACTTTAAACGAGATGATTGTGGCTTCGATTCCCACTCGAGGGAATGAAATATATAATATTTTTATTTCCTTGATCTGGTAACAAGACTAAACACGGTGTTGGGTTACGCAATGCCTTGAAAATTCATGAAAATTGAGGATCGAAATAACATGAGAAATATCATAACAACCCGAGGTTCCCTCTGTTGTATCCCCCCCTCTATGCTAATGAGTTACAGCATGAAGCCTAAAAAATCTAAAATATTTGGCCTCTTAATAAAATATGTCCATTACAGATTCAGTTGTGTTTTAGTTAGATATTTGTTAGTGTAAAACTTTTATTGGCTTTTTTGTAAGCTGTTCTTGTCTTAATAATATATAAGTAAATGATTTAGGCAGGTACAACTCGTTACTAATTTGATCATCTGTTCTTCATATTTTCAAGCAGCTTAAATTATAAATATTTCTTAGTAAATAAAGTCTACTCTCTCATTATTTCTGAACATTGGTTTTAAAGATTTCACCTAATTGGCTGCGACTTTCCAAATTTATATCTTCTTTAAAAGCGTTTCAGGATAAAGTTACATTAAAAGGCGTTAAGCTGAAAACTTTCATTAAACTTTTAATTTTCAGGATGATAGCGCAATTTTGAGGCCGTCGTGACGCAGCGGCACAAGGCGTGACTGTAACGCGACGGTTGTGGGTGCGATTCTCACTTGATGAAGTGAAATATTTATTAACGTTTATATTTCTATTGCTTCGCTCTGGTGACGAGGCAAAGCGCGGCGTTGGGTTCTGAGTGGGGCACGGAGTGTCTTAATACTATGTTTCCTCTTCCTACCCTGCTGAGTGCGGGATAAAGCGTGAAGTTGATTTTTTTATAGCATAATTTTGTTTAATAGTTTTTTTTATTGTTTAATTAGAACCAGTTTTTCCCTTTTATAAAAGAAATATGATAGAGTCATCTGTAAAATTAATACCCATTAGGTGTCGAAATAAATGATCAATTTACATTAGGCATCTTTATATTTAATTTATTACTTAATATGTGCACGTTGACTTTCCATACGAAAAAGTTGAATTTCTGAATATAACTTCTAGTCGAAAACAAAAACAAAGTTTTTGGGGTACGATTTGATTTGCTAATGAGACTTGTTTGCGAAAGCCACGAAACGTTGACTAATTAAAAGACCACGACTTTATCTTTATTAAGAGTTGGAAATAAATGATTGTAATTTTTAAATATATTTCTATAATATCCCGTATACAGCAGGGTTAGCAGAGGGAACTTGGTATTAAGAAAATCCGTCTCCCACTTTCCATTGAATTCTGGAGGCATTGCGTGTCGAGTGGTGGAAATCAATGGCGCTAAGCTATTGATTTGTACTCGACACACAATGCACTCGACACGCAATCCAATGCGACACAAGAGAGCGAGGAAATGAAAATAAGAAATTAAATAAATATTCCATTCCCCCGAGTGGGGATCAAACCCACTACCAGTCACGTTTACAATCACATTTTATGATCCCTGCGCAACGACTGGCCTCGAATATTATTTCATTATTTAATCATACAATTTCGTAGTAGTGCAACTTAACCATGATTGGAAAAATATGATAATTGTTTACTCGTTAAAATAAAGTATAGAGTTCGAGTTTGGGTGTGAAGTTAAGAAATGAGTGACATTTGCATGATTTTTATAAGTAAGAATATAAGATGAAATGAAAACGAATTTTATAAGAATTGTATTTGATAAATAGAAATAATTAGATGAATAGTGCTTAGATCCGTCAGTCTATATTAATGTACTTAGTTTATTCATCATACTAGTTCTGTAATAATCTGGCTTTGTTGTTACATTTTGTATTAAAGCAAAGTTAAAAGCAAAATTTGCATATAATAGTTTATTGATATAAAATACCTTATTTAGAATTGATAAAAATATATTATACTATATAAAATAAAATTTACAGAATAAACGATATGCATGGATAATATGAATATGCTAAAAGTCGAGTAACATATTCTTTCTACATAATACCTTAGATAGGTATAGTATACACTATTTAAAATAATATTTTGGTTATGTGAAGCAATTAATTTAACTCAAAATAATTATACTGATGTATAAGATTTATTCCATACCATTTCAAGAGCGAAGTTTCTATATACTGGAAACAGGTACAAAACCAAAACAAATGTAATTACATACAACCACCTACAGATACGCTCCAGTGTAATTTGTTTCTGTAGGTGACATATTTTCGTAATTGTAGATACTGTCTAGCTCTAAGCCGATTAGCCGACACTTAGCTTTAAACTTATTGACGTTTAAATTACAAAAGTTGAGAGGATACCTTTATCCTTACAAACAAAAAGATTTTAGTGGAATCTAAAATGTAAACCTGAAGCGAAATTAAAACCCATTAGTGCGTTTCAATAAATTCTTTTCCAATATATATAATTTCTGAAGAAGGCTTTACGCACACTCTTAATGAGAAATTTATTCTGATTAAAATTGTTCGGATTATTACGGCTAGGTACTATTAAAATCCATTTCTCTCTTGGAATAAACTGGAAATATTTAACGTTAAGTATTTAGTCAATTTGATATTATTTATAATTGAAGAATTTCTAAAGCAAATATTCTCGTCCATTATCTGGCATCATGGCATTTAAATCTCTCTGGAAATTTTAAAAGTATGATCGAATATCTCTACAATTAAAAAGTTGTCGATTGTTATAAATTTTAGTTCATTTCAACTCTTTAGTTTATGGCGTTCCGAGTGTGCCAGTTCAGCACTAATCACTTCGCCAATGTCACGTTGTATGGAGAACACACGTAGGAGTTTGAACAATAAAACGAGATAGTTACATAACAGGAGAATGCTGCCTTTATAAAATATCAATCTATATTTAAAATATACACATGAGTGCTAGTATTATTTTATAAATATGTTATTTAAGAGAATATATTTTAGTTCACTTTTTACAAGTCTTAAGTGTCATGTGCCAATTTAATATCTATGTAATATTATATAATAAATATATTTTGTATAGTCAATGAAAAATAAATAATTTAACCATTAATCGTGTGACGTCTATACTAGGCCCATTTTCCAATAAAACATATGAAATAACTAAGCGTCTTTGTTGCGGGAGGCCGTGACGGGGCACGTGCAATAAAATAAATAGTAGCAGCTATTACATGAATTTATCTTCCTAGCTATATTTCTTTACCGAGAGGAAGAATAAGAATTTTTTTGTCTTTAGACAGCGCATGAAGGCTTTAGAGGAAATGTGAGAACTTTGTTAGACTTTGACCTTAAATATTTAAATCTTTTATTTGTTGAAGTTTTACTTGTGCAACTATATATGTAAATGTTGTACTTTTAAATTTTATTATGTTTCCCCAGCTTCACCAGTGCGATACAGTTATCAGGCCTGTAGCAGAGTGGGGTGAGGGAGCTGGGTAAGACACTCCACTCCCCAAATTCCGCCGAATTCTAGAGGCATTGCGTATTGAGTGGCGAATGCTCAACTCCTAAGTATTATGTTTCCAATAAGTAACAAATCTATTCTATGTTATCTATCTATAGTTATTTAATGTTTCTTTTATTAATGAAAAGAAATACCTTAAAATAACTTGTTTTAAAATTATTTTTTAAATAATATTATTGGCAATTATTATTTTAATTATAATTATTATTTGAAATTATATTTTAAGAATTATTATTACTAAAATATTTTCATTCATAAGGTATTAAATGAAACTATTTAACTAGATTCATCGCGTATATTCATTATTATACATTTTGGGTAACCCGACGTTACGAATAGTCCGTGGTCGCGGGTAGATTGACGTGGCATTCGTCAGTTCGTTGAAATAATTATTATCATCAAACTACCAAACCCAACCCCACCGATTGCTTAAATATGTCGCGTAACGCCTTGGATACTTGCATAATGAACTGATTGCATCTTGCTCTGGTGTGCTCTGGTGCGTTCTGGTGGTTTTGAGAACCGGACATGTGTCCCTATCCCTTCTTTTTGTTTAACCGATGTGTGATGTGTGAGCCACAGTCACAATGTAGTTTGTACTTGCTTGCACTTTCTAAAGAAATATTACTTTTGTCTGGTCTCAAGAATTGGCTCACTTTCTTGTTAAGCTTCAATATAATACAAGCTCTTCTTAAGATATTGCCAATCCTATTTGTAACTTCCTTTCGGTTAAAGTGAAGGCTATCTCTCTACTGTTGGCGTCTTGTTAGTCTTCTGACAACGCTAGCAAGAAACTGACAGCTTGTTCTGATGAAAGACATTCCTTATCTGTCGAAGCTTGTCCCGAAGTTCCAATAGTGTCATTACGATTTCTTATGAGAAAAACACTGAGGAAAGCTAATTGTTTGCTTGTATTTCTCTTGTAAATTGAATATTACTATTAATAGAATTGAGGTAGTTCAGGAAAATGTAAATATTCAGATGTAAGGATATCTAGTATTCAATCAAGAATTCTCTTTACAAATACATAGTATTCTTATGTGTTCGCTTATGCCCCAGTAAAAGCATACATTTTTATTACAGACTAAGGATATGGCACTTAGCTCTGCACCATGTTTATCTAGGATAGATAAGCGGTACGTAAATTGCACTAATATTATTTTACTTACGAACAATATTGATGTTGATAAAAAAATTTAACGTTAGTCCTGTAATTGTTTATTTTTAAACACAAAAGCAGTTTTCAGTGATGTGTTTGACTATTTAGTGTTTACTTGTGAATTTTCAGTTTATTTGATAAATATTCATTATATCTTACATTTCCAAATCTACGAGTAACACGTATACAGATACAGACACTCTTTTACGACTTCTGATAATTAGGACGTCGACTTTGAATTTATACAAATTTGTTATAAATTGGCGTACGTAACCCTACAATGTTTAACTTTCGATGCTTAATTCGAATTAATGGTTTATTCAATTAGAAATAGGACACTGAAAAGCGATCTCACATTTAGTTTCTATAAATTAATTCTAGTTTTTAGATTTTATTATCTATTTGTGTGTATGGCTGTATAAATACTTATCTTTCTTATATATTTAATTGTGTATTATCTAATAGTCTATGTATTTTATTATATTATAACTATGTATTTAATTATATGAAAAGGTTTATGTATTGTATGGTTTTTTTTGTTAAATATACATATTTTTAATTATAATCACCACCTACCTATCTACTCATAACTATGACAGTTTCTTTTCGCTCTAAAGGTTGTCTGGAAGAGATGGCTACTTAGCCATAAGACCGCCTTTTGTGCATTTTGTTTTTAATATGTATGTGTATGTTTATTCCTATTGTGGTGTACAAATAAAGTAATAATAATAATAATAATAATTAAATAAACGAATTGTATTGTGCTTCTTACCGTGTTTATAATTTTACTATTTAATTGTATGTGGGAATATAGGATATGTAAGTACATATATGTATATACTATTTATATATATTTGTATGGACACAGTTTAAAAGCATAGACACAGTGGGGGTGGAGTATTGAGCATGACATGAGTGAGCCCGATTTCCACAAAAGAAAATAAATGGTTTTAAAATATTTTAATTTCTCGTCTGGTTGAACATTTATATGTATAATGAATTTCTCATCATGAATGACTGAATTTCGTATCATCAACCTCGTTAATTTCTTCTTATATATTTTTATTCTATATATTATTTATCCTTCAGTTTTATCTTCGCATTTGTATGATTTTTTCTACGGGCTTAACGTTTTTTTTCCAATTATTCAATGTAACCAAAGGGCAACTTGAGTATTTCACAGCTTACCGTTAAAATATTGCTTTAATGTTTCAATTACATTTTGCAAGTGTTTAGGTACTTGTCTACAATAAATATTATGATATAAAAATTAACTATTGTAATAATGTACAATTGTTTTCATAGGGGTAAACAGTGAATTCTATTTTTTGTTATCCGAAAAAGTCGACCTTTTAACTCTTTTGTACAATGCTTAAGTCTGACCGGTATTCCTACTTGAGGAAAACAGGATCGCCGACTACTTTGAGTTTACTTATTGAAGGAACCTAATCTTAAAGGGAAGGATTGAAATTCTATTTGACCCTTCTTTTGACCCTTTGGTTTTATGTTTTAATAAAAAAATACATAGATATATTTTCACATACAAGTACATAAGACATGTACATTTGGTAAATAAATCAGCAGAGAATAACAGAAAGGGTGCAAAGACTCAAATGACAATAAGATAAATCACAAAAGTTAATTTGAATTAAATCAGTAATCTTTAATCCATTCGTTACAAAATATATACATTTAGGGGTACGAGGAGATAACCTAATGAAAAATCAGTTAGTGATTTAGATATATTGTGGCTTGATGGGTAACGGACTCAAAACTGTACTTTGCTTAACAAACCCGGGACAATGACTATTTTTATAAAAACATAGAATCATTCTAAAGGAGCTTAATTAAGTGTTAAATTTTATTGAAAATATAATACTTAATTGAGCTTCTTCAAAATTTAACTAAAATTGTCATTTGATCCACTAATGTAAATGTAGTTCAAGTGTTATATTTTCATTAAAATATGTTTTTTATTATGAACTAGCGGCTAGCAAGCGGCTTTTCCCGCTTGAATTACATGTTTATTCATTTAATAAACAGAATTGACTGACAGTCATGAATGATGGTGATGTCAATGAATAATTTTCTTTACTCGTTAATTACGAGGGCTGCAGTTGGAGGGTTGAGTTAATATTTGGTCTGCGATCACAGGATACCGCCCAAACTCAAAGGACTGATATACAAGAGCATCGTCCGACCGGTTCTTTTATACGGCAGCGAATGTTGGCCAACACTATCTTGGCACATTCAGGAGCTCCGCGTCAAGGAAATGAAAATGCTGAGGTGGATGTGCGGCGTAACGCAGTCTGACTGCATACGCAACACAACGCCAACAACGTCGGCTGAGATAGTTTGGCCACGTTACGCGCCGGCCTAAGAACTACGTGGGATGCAAGTGCCTTGCTATGTCAGTCCCTGAAGTGAGACCTCTTGGACTCCCAAGAAAGCGCTGGTTGGATGTCGTGACGCAGGACATGAGAACCAATGGTCTAACCACCGAGGACGTTAAAGACCGTGCAAAGTGGAGTAGGCTGAGCAGGAAGGCAGACCCTGGCAATAGCCGGGATTAATGCCAGGATGAAGAAGAAGTTGGAGGGTTGAGAAAATACGATTTTATAATTATACTTAATTTAATTAATTTTAAAAAAATACAAGAAATTAAATGTAACTAATTCTCAATGTTAGAGGAAAAGTACGCGAATTTTGATCTATCTAAATATAACTTAATGTAACTAAAACTTCGACTTAACTATTCTAGTTAAAAATATATTTCATTTAAAAATACTTAATATACAGACAAAATATTTTAACTGTTTTATTAAATATAGAGATAAGTAATTAAATATTGCTATGTTTAATGAACATACATAACGAAAAATTTCCAGAAATACAATCAAATTGACGAAAAATTTCAGAGATGGTATTGAAACTCATTTATTTGCTGTAAAGAAAATCCTGAAATAGATATCATGAAAATAAATAAAAAACAACAAATAAATAACATTTCTTACCTGATGTAAATATACTCGTATATTTGACCAATAAATTACGAAAACGCCAATATTAATGTAGATAGCGTTGATTGTGTTAATTCAGAGAGAAAATACTGACTATTGCGTAATAACATATTTGGTACACTTTTATTTCTTTTGTAAATATATTTACCAAATAAATATATTGAAGCGAAGCCAAAATTAATAATATAGGTATTTGTATGCTATGTAGTGCTCATGGCTGACGATAGCTCGTAATGTTGTGAATAGATTTTGACAAATAAATAGTATTTTTGCTTTACTAACTACTAAATCAAGTAATCCACTAGTGGTATATTAAAATTTGAGGTAAGAAGTTTGATTTCTTCATCGTTTTCTCCAATTTGGCTTGCCAGGTTGAACCCAAATGGCGCGCGATAAGCATATGCGATTTTTGGAAATTCAATTTAAAATTAATAACTCCTAATAAAGATATATACGAATAATAAATAAATACAGATTACTCCTAAATTACTAAATTACTCAACCCTACAAAGTGCTATCTAATATTTATTCACTTAGCATTTAATTATTTAATTAAGGAATAAAGCTACAAACGGCCATTAAGTCAATAGAAGCCTATAATCCAACCATTGGTTATTCACGAGACACTGGCACAGACCCGAAACTTACCCGCGTAAATTAACAGGTCGGGCCTTAATATTCTGTACTGTCATTTTAAGGGCTCAGCTCAGAAAGATTTATTTAAGATTTTTTTTCAGCTTCACGCCGTATCCCGCACATAGAGGGAACCTAGTGTTATGACACTCCGTTCCTCACGTTCTGCCCAGTTCCAGAGCATTGCGTGTTGAGTGGCAGAACTCAACGCCGCGCTTTGCCTCGACACCAGAGCGAACAAAATGGAAATATAAACGTCAATAAATATTTCACTTCTTCGAGTGGGGATCGAACCCACAACCAGTCGATTTTGCAGCGCACGAAGTCACATAGTTTAGCCACTACGCCACGACGGCCTCAAATTATAAAATATAATGAAATATTTTGTTTTGTATAATATGCTGTATTAATAGGATCCGCCACATGCTGTGCTCGGGTACTATGCTATGTTGCAAAAACTATATGGGACACATTTTGATCATTTACCCTAAAACTACAATAACATTATCATCAAATTACTTTGCTGGTACCACAACGTTCCTGTAAAATTTCAGAGCTGTAGGTTTAACGGAGAAATAGCAATAGCGCAGCTTAATAATTGAATATTGATTTACAAGTCATATGACTGTACGGGTTCTGTTTTCTATCCAAATCTGTCCAGTCATTCCGCAGATATGCAGTCAGACTAAAATTTTTTATGTCCTGTAACATTTTTTACGTAATGTAAAAAATGTAGGATAATTTCATAAATATATTTAATGTATATTAGACATACGAGTACATATTTTGTACTGATTATTTGTGGTATAGGTTTTGCAATATGTAAATATAACTTTAAATAAATTTATTGTTTGTATTATAATATTGTAACATTGTTGTCTTAGATACCTAAGAATCTAGAGTGTTAACATGATATAATATTTTCCATATTAATATCTTTTAATTATATTTTTTTTTACTTATCTCACTCGCAAAAAACATTCCGTGTTGAGTGGTGGAGTTTTCTCGTTTTTTCCAGACGTCATATTATTTATTTACCTCACATATTGTTAGTGATGTTTCTATATAAAATAATAAATTATTTATTAAATAAATTATTTATTATATTATTTTTAATCTTTTAGAACTGGTTATGAGTTCTTAGAGCTCCCCATTCGACTAACATTGTAAGTATTTATATGCAAAAGTAAAAACTCAATTAAAATATTCTTATGTAATGTAGAGTCTACAATCACAATATTAGGGTTAAATATTTAGGCAAAGTTTTGATGCGGTAGAGTTATCTAAATTCCGCAATGAGATATAGCTAGCAAAATTATAACGCGTATTTAATCATGTAGGAATTTGGAAAGCATGTGCACGCGTGTTCGCCGGTTTCTAAATTAAATTTACACTTGACATGTTATTAAGTTGAAATGTCAATTTATACGGCAACAAATTTATTTGGAATAATTTTATCGGATTTTATTTTGTATGATAAATATTTTTTTTACATCTTCACGTTTATCCCGCATGTAGCGGAGAGGCAGAGGGTGCTTAGTGTTAAGATGCTCTGTTTCTCATTTCCGCTGAATTCTGGAGACATTGATTGTTAAGTGGCGAAACTCAACGCCACTTTCATTTCCTCGAGTGGGAATAGAACCCACAACCTGTCGCTTTTAAGTCACATGTTGGCGCCATGACTGCCTTTCAATGACTATATAATATTTAATAATAAAGACATTTCGAATTATGTAAATAAATGTAATTGTCCTTTTTTAAATCTTGCACTGCACGTATATTTTATAATTTTTTTAATGTATATTTTATTCATACTTTGTCAAATCAACATTATGTTTCAACATAAGAAGAACTTTTAAAAATTGAGATATCAGCCATTTTACACAATTATTTATTAATGCAACACTCGTAGAAGACTTTAAGATATAGCTTTAATTTACCTAGTGACACTGTAGCAAATACACGGTCACTAAGTTTCTGTTTGCAAGTCTCTAGAGAAATGAATAGAAGAAATGACTCCAAGCCAACGAGATCTTTACTTTGCTTCCTCCGCAGTTGTAGAACAAAGTTACGACAGCAAATATATGGTGTTAGAGTCACTAGAGGTACATATTGTTGTAAAGGCTCTCCTCCTTTGACAATTTCAAAACAATACATTTGTATTATAATTTGTAGAAAATTTCTTGACAATATTGTCGATTTAGCTTTTATTAATATATATAAAGTAAATATGTTAGCTGTCTTAGAGCAGCGGCACAACGTTTGATAGTAAACTCGATGGTTACGGACTTGATTTGCACTCGGGAGAAATATTATTTTTTTCCTTTGGTAGCAAGAGGAGGTATTGAGTTTCGTCATACAAAATATCTTGAAAATTGAACAAAAAATGAAGATTAAAGTGGCTTAACACTAGGTTCCCTGCTGTATGGAGGATAAAGAACATTCTTTGCATGTAAACAGTAATTCAAACCAGTATAAATCAAATAAGTTCTCGAAAATAGATTTTTTAATATAATTTAATAAAAAATAATGCCTAGTACCTTCCAAAATATAGCGATCATAAACAATGGCGAAATTTTTTTTAAAGTACAAAGAAAAAATGCGTCGTCTCACTGACATCGTACTAATGCGCGTAATAGAACATTACGAGTGTGAATTATGAGTGGCTCGGCATTATCTTATAATATTACACGAAATTGCTGCAATAAAGAGGGACCAGGTTATATCTTATCTTATAAAAAGTGATTTAAACGCAAGCACTTATTCATTGTACTTTAAGTTCGAGCGTTCTGAAGAAAAAATCTCAAAGCTTAATGAGTGTCTATGTATTTACATAATTTGCTTCGTACAAGGTGAAATTTATGTCTTTATTGGAGTCTAACATACCTTTTTTTTTATGGTATAAGGACAAGGCAAACGAGCATTCGGGTCACCTGATGGTAAGTGATCACCGCCGCCCACGACCCCGTGCAACCCCAGAGGAGCTACAGGTGCGTTGCCGGCCTTTGTCTACCTTAATTGCACAAGCTAAAAATTAACCACAATTGGGATCTTAATGAATGTGTTAACCAAATTATATCATTTTATTGATTCTATATTGTATATTCTTATGTGATTTTCTCACAGATACCATTGTCAAAAAAAAAAACTAAAAAAAAATGGGATCACATGGATTACTCACTACCTTTCAAATAAAAAAAAACATCAAAATCGGTTCACCCAGACAAAAGTTATGAGGTAACAAACATAAAAAACAAATACAGTCGAATTGATAACCTCCTTTTCTTACTAAAGTCAGTTAAAAAAAGATATAATTAGATTTAAAGAGAGAAAATACTTTTAAAGGCAGATTTGTATTCAATTTTAAATAAAAACTTATACGCCAGTAATTCATAATAAATTCTCAAAAAAGCCTTCATATTCGTGCGCTGTAAACATAAATATAATTTATAGTTTTAAATGTATCCGCTATTAGCGTTCATACCTCGCTGTAGGTTGGCAAGCGTGGGAAATAGAATATGAAACGGAATTTGGAAAAACTAACCTTGCTATTTAAAACTGAGCTTTATTATTATAGTCGCAAGTACTATATCGTATTGCACAAATGTTTTTTAGAAATGTAAAAAATGTACCTGTTGCAGTACTATGACACACGAACACACGAAACATAAAGGATTTGCAATGAAATGTACTTTTTGTAGCTGTCG
>DWGR01003349.1:0-12314 GCA_018247715.1 Heliconius burneyi | reverse complement strand
TAATAAAACCCAGATCAACGTCCTTGAGAAACTTGGCCCGTTAGCCTTGCGTCGGATGGCGATCCAATCTTGATGTAGGTCAACATTCAAGATACCTATCTTGCTTAGAAAGAAAATGTTACGTGATTACTTCTACTGATGTAATTGTTGTTATCGTATGTATTTGTAGCTTCGCATAGAGAAGAGGGAATAGTGTTAAGACACTCTGTTCCCGCCTTTCCGTATAATATTGAAGATATTGCGAGACAAAATAATTCATCCCCCGAATAATCAAATCCACAACTTTAACGTTTACAAATACGTTTCGCTGCAGGGCTAAGCCGTATACTCTTATTTTAATATACGAGGCAGATCAATTTCAAAATTAAACTTATCTCTCTCTTAATCGACTTCAAAAATATAGGACTTTTTTATATAGTAAATTGTTTCTTTACTTTCAGTAAGTGCTTATTAATTGCTCTATTATAAAAAAAGTATAACTGTAACAAAAAAAGTTTTTTTTTCCATTGTAGTAGCTTACATGCCTTACATACTTGTATATAGGAAAACATATTTTTATGTTTAAAAACTTATTTTTAAAACAATATATCCAAAAATAGTATATGTACAAATTCCCGAACAGATTCCATATCATCACAATTAATAAGCAATTAAAATAAACAATAATTTAAATCTAAATAAAATACGAGATTTTATTAAAATAGATAACACTAAATGTTTAATTAGACTAATTAATTATTAATAATGGTTTTAATATGAATATTAATATTTCACTGTAATCCGTATGGAATTGAATAAAAGCTTTACAATAAATATTTGAGGCCAGTCGTAGCACAGCGGCACTTCGTGCGCTGTAATATCGACTGGTTGTGGGTTCGATCCCGACTCGAAGAAGTGAAATATTTATTTACGTTTATATTTCCATTTTCTTCGCTCTGGCGTCGCGGCGTTGAGTTCTGCCACTCAACACGCAATGCCTCCAGATCTCGGCAGAAAGTGGGGAACGGAGTGTCTTAACACTGGGTTCCCTCTGTCTACCCTGTCATGTGCGAGATACAGCGTGAAGCTAAAAAAAATATTATCATCAATAAATTCTACACCACGTGGGATGTATTAATGGTGCGACAAAGTGCGACGTTAAGTTCTATTTCCAAATTCTATTGGGGGGATAGGGGAGTGTCATAACACTAATGTTTTTTCTGCTCATCCTATTATACCAGAGATACAGCGTGAAACTAATAAAAAAGTAACCTCAAGCTTTTACTCTGAATTGCAGCAGCTAACATACCACCGGTTTAATTTGCAGTAACTTTCAAAGGAATAGCCACGGGCGTTTAGCTTACAAGTAATTAATATAAGCAAATGCGGCATCAGGTGCTACTCCAGACTAAGACATCGTTTAGAGCATGTGTAGCTTTCCATACAACTTTAATAGATTATAATATGTTCTGCTTTATACTAGTCTACAGGTGACATCTCACTTTAGATGTTTACGACAGGAGCTAGGTAAAGCTAATTTTACAGTTTACTAGCGGCCCGCTCGCTGCTTTGCTGTCGTGGACTATAAGATTATTTATTTATTATTATTTTGGTGTATTTAGAAAAATCCAGTCTCACACATTATAGATCTGAATCTTTTTTTGAATTTGTAGTTGTTTTTTCTATCATTCTTTTTTGCTAGATGAAAAGTAGCCTTTTCAACAACCTCTTCCCTTCCGGAGATTAATCCGGACAAACAGAAAGACAGCCAGACTAACTAAATTTCGTAAATTGGTCCGTTTGTGTTTTAATATCCTGTAATGTATATGTACTTATGTATAGGTACTTGACAACACACCCTTAATAAGTTCTATAATTTTCACGATTATTATACACCGTTATTTTGAAATAACAGACGTACAATTCAATTTTATTTATATGTAAGTATAGAAAATATTACACAATTATTTCTTAGTACTAATATACACTAAAAAGTGTGAATCGAACAAACAGCCTTCTGGTAACGTCATTTTCATCTTTTCAAGTATTTTTTAAATGGATCTAATCTTTTTGAACACTAAACGCATCAAACACGGCAAGTTTCATTTTTTATTCTTTTGAAAGTCAACTGTGTCAGGTGTTTCCCATTTTTGGGAGTATCAGAACAATCAACTTTTAGGCTGAATTTTGCTCTCTCTGAATTTTTCCATCTCATACATCCGTTTTTGTATTCACATAAGCTTTTGTTTATTCATCCTACTTTGTGAAAGAACAAATAGAAGAGTTAACATTATTGATAATTCGTATACTTTATTGAAAGCTAGTTTTGTTATACGTGTAGAGTGAATGGATATGGTTTCACGCTGTATCCCGCATATAGAAGGGTAGCCAATGAGAGTTTTTCACTTTCTGCCCAAATTTCCGATTATTGCGTGTTAAGTTGCAGAGGCACGATTTGTCCACCAGATAACTCACAATTATTGCGTTTACAAGTAGGCGGTTCCTGACTGCGCCAAGAGGGCCTCTTATATTTTGAACTGTACCATCCCAATTATTCATATAAGTCAATAATATATCTTCAACCTTTACAAAATTATCATAATGACTAAACAAACTTGTCTCTAAGCAACAGCCTAAATTTTAACGAGCCCTCAATGACGGTGTATAAAACACCCCTAGAAACAGAAACAACCCCTGAAATAGGGAGGATTTTTTCTGACTGTAATAAAATATTTGAGGGAGAAACTTCTAACACAAATCAGGGGTGGGATCAAAGACATTGTTCTCTCTACAATGTATATGTATGTATATGTAAATGTAAGAGTAATTGCGTAGGTTGCTGTATTTTCATGTTAATTAAATTTGAGTATAAATCAATTGAATGATATACATTCGATTTAGATTTGGTGATGTTATTTGACTGCGTAACGCGAAGTAGCGCAGTTAAGGCCATGATTACGTAAACAAACGTTAAAAAACCTATAAATTCGATTACAAAAAATATTTTCACGCCTTTTCTCGCTTTTTGAGTTATATAATTTATTTTGTACGTTAATGAATCTTATGAAATGTATTTAAAATTAACAATTATTAATATTGGCAAAACGTTGAGCGTTGAGTTTCACCACTCTACAAAAAATGTCTCAAACATTGGGCAATGAGTGGGCAACGAAGTATCTTAATCCTTGCTTACCCTGTGCCTATAATCGTAAAAATAAAACATATTCGACAAGCCGTCAGCTCTAAGTACCTGCGATATTTCGATCGTCACCCGTTGTCAGCCGTCCCGCTGTGATTAACGGCGCCCCAACACTCGGGCCTCTGCGATATCTTAATGTTTTATTCGATTGCTTGAGCACGCAAAAGGGGCTCTGACAGATTTATTTTAGTTTTCCAACTGAAACACGGCTGTAATATCCGTCCCGAAATCGTATTGGGTTTTAGATATTATTATTTAGTATATATTTAATTAAATTGTGGTAAAATCTTTTATCTATGAGAATTTTCTTTTTATTGACGCACAAAATTGCGTAATAAGCTATATGTGTGACCTAATAAAAATTGAATCGAACTTACAGCTTATTTTCAGACTATTACATAAGTCACTATGTAATAAGATCTGTATCATCATAAATATCTAAATATTATATCATAGAACTTGACAATAATATGTAGATGAAGAAGAAGAAGAAGATGAATATATGGTTTTGGTACCAACGAACTGGTCTGATTGAATTGGAAGTTGACTGATGGAACTTTGGACTGTCTACTAGTAAATATATCGAGTTAGTGCTCATTACATTCGCCTTATAAAGTATTCTGTTGGCAAAAGCAAGGCATAAAATATTTACTTTACCACTTTTCGCTCTATTTTCGAGACATTGCGCGTTGACTAAGACGTTAATGCATTTTAAGCAATCCAAATAATATATTTGTTCCACAAGCACTTTCGTAACTCAAAATGATTCGGCAACACAAACTTTGAAGCCCAAAATTAGCCTACTTAAGCTGTTATTGTATTATTTACACGGACCTCATCTCCAATTTTACTCGCATCAGTGTTCCCGTCAATTAAAAGATTAACCTACTTGCTCTTTATTCACTTTGCTTATAATTACGACTGTAGGTTATTAGTGTTTTGAATTTATAGGAGCTAAGCAAAAATAAACATTATCATTAAGTAGAATAGAACCCACAACTTTTGCGTGAGCTATCAATATAATGTTTACAAAATTTGTTGTTCGATATTAAACCTCCATAACACTATACTATATTACAGTAAACATATAGATAATCACTATAAAGGTTAATTTAATCCTCACTCGGGGGAGTGAATTATTTTCTCCGCTCTATTTTTCCGTTGTGGTCCAACAAAACCTTGTCTTGAGTTTCGCTATTCAATGCGCATTCCAAGGTGGAAAGCAGAGAATAGAGAACCTCAACACTAGGATTTTTCTACCTATCCTACTATGCGGGATACGGTGTGAAGCTGAAAAAAAATTATAAAATAAAACTTTACTACCTGGTGGCCCAAACTATGGAGATGAAGTGCGGCCACCAGCTCTCCAACCAGCTCACAAAGTCTTTAAATGAGTGAAAAGTGTCAAACAATATAAAAAATCATATATATATATATATATACTGAGAAAATATACTGCCTAATTAGCTTTACCAGAGAAACAAAAATTATGTAAATTTAATAATTTCCCTTAAAGGATATTGAACCTACAATCACCGCATTTACCACGACGATGTATCACAATGGCCTCTGCTGTATTAAATATGAATAAAAATAAATTCAAATTATAAAAACAATATGGAATTGTCGATTTTTTGTTTTCTGTGAAAGCTCTTCATAAGCATCGTTTGAGAGCACTCGTAATTGCTCCTTAAAAGGAAAACATTGTCTCTTAAAAAACATTTCGATGAACTCTCTGAATTGATTGTTATTTCAATCCTCAATATACAAACATAGGACGTCGTAGCTCACAGTGGTAGCGCGCTTGACTGCAAAGACGACGGTTGTGAGTTCCAATCACACTCGGGGAAAACAAATTATTTTTCTTTCCTCGCTCTGGTAACACGCGCGGCGCCTAGTTCTATCGGTTAAAAAAATTGCGATCTCGAAAAGTTCGCGAATGTGGAGATAGCACAAAGTAAGAAGTATATATTTGTCAATATAAAAATACGTACAATACATGTTTAGATTTGATCAAAAAGTTGTTAATAGAGTGTTAGCTTCCACTTATACCCTTTTTTGGTAAAATACGAAACTTAACGCCGTCTTATCGTTAAATATCGTATGAAAAAAAGCAAAATATTTTAGATATAAACATTCCCCAAAAGAGAATCGAATCCATAACATCTACCAAATATAACTCCAACTAGAAACCACGATAGGTGCAATAATTTAAAATTCGTTTAAAAATTACAAACGTAGCAGTTTATGAATTTATTGCTTTTCAGATAACAGAATTGCGCTCTCCTCTGAAAACTATATGTAACTGAGATACAAGTAAATTAATTATATTTATATATTTAAAAGTTAACTAAGTTATTTAGAGGGCACTGCGTTTGACAGTACTCATGATAGTTGTAGGTTCGATTTCCACTCGGGAGAATGAAATTATATTTAAATTACTATTATCCTTCATTCGACATATCCGTTACCGCTTTTTTATTGTAAATATATGTTTTTGTATGTTGAATTTTTTTAATATATAAATAACTGGCTACCTCTGATTTTTACTTTTCCCTTTATATTATTTGAATTTAGAGCGGCTATTGTTTTATATCCCAGATGACATTATATTTTATTGCCAGAATATCTACTGTGAAGTGTTGTATGCACACATAAACGTGTAATTATCATTATAAAGTGTTGGTATTTAGTTTTACTCAGTATCTTGCACATAGCAGGGTAGGCATACGGCACCTGAGATCTTAGTGTTAAGATAATCCGTTTCCAATAAGACATTTCCATTCCATATTTTCCGCCGAATTCTAAAGGCATTTTGTATAGACTCAAAACTCAACACGAAATATCTTCAGAACTCAGCCGAAAGTGGGGAGTGTCTTAGCACTAGGTTCCTTCTGTCTGCCCTGCTATTGCCTTAATAAAACCCACACACACATATTTTAGCACTTTGTAAGTGTCTATCTTTGGAACAATTGACTTTGAAAAAAAACCACCATTTTTAAGTACCTATGTATATATGTTTGATCAAAAAAATAGTTTTAGTTCTCCGCGTATGGAAGCCGCCTTCTAATACATACTATTTTTATTTGTAAAATATCGTAAAGCGGTAAACATAATACGTATACCTAAAGTTTCAATTGTGTAGTCCGAATAGTTTCAGAATAACGTGGCTTTGACAACCGGTCGGACGGACATACAAACAGACATGATGAATTTATAAGGTTTCCGCTTATCACCATTAAGCTATGGAATACTACCTCATCACCACTTCTAAAGCATATGCTACCATATGTAAAAGGAATAACAACAATTCATTCATTTGGTCGAGCAAGCAATCGAAATGATAGCCTCCTTCTTCTTATGGTATTTTAAAAAGAAATATTTACGGATCAATAACCCAGCGCAAAAATATGCAATATTGGTTGAAGCCGGCAATTTTCATTACATTTGTTATACACGTACTTATAATTTATTAAAAAATCGTTTCCATTCATACTTTTACCTTTACAGTCACTTTGATCCAACTTTCTTGAGTATTATGAATTTAATGTGAAACACGTGGAATTCTCCCTTACAGCCATTTCGAGATCAAAAGACAAATTTCTAATTTATTTACTTTAATTACACCTATTCAAATAAAGCAATTTATGGATGGTTGGATATTTGGTTATCTATATATGTTATGTATGTTTGGGGAAAAATTAATATGAGAGGCAAAGAAAGTTACATGATTTCGGCCTTTTGGCTACAAATTGGGCAAGAAAAATTTTGCTTGTTAATGTTGCATTTCATAGATATAACTTGAGATACAAGCGTGTGACTGTAAACGCGACGATTGTAGATTTGATTCCCATTCAGAGAAATATTTGATATTTTCATTGTCTCGCTTTGGTAACGAGGCAAAGCGTGACGTTGAGATCCGCCACTCAACACGCAATACCTCAAGAATTTGGCAGAAAGTGGGGAATAGAAGTATTTTAATGGGGATCGGAGAGACTAGACATTAGGTTCTTAGGTTATGTCGCCCTTGTAGCAAAACTAAAGATAGGGAACAGAGTGTCTAAACACTTTCCTCTGGCTTTTACGTGATATGCGGAACACAGCGTAAAACTATTATACTCCTGATAACTTATTCATCACTTAACAGATTAATAATGTGATTTTTTAATAGTTTTTATTTATACTAATGTGATCTTATTATATTAATGAGTCAAAAGGTAATTTTTGTTCATATTTGAATTACTAAAAAACCGAAGTTTCTTAAGGCAGACCATTACTAAATGTTGTTGTATACGCCCAACATAATATTTCTCAAGTTTGCTCTACTAACTTCACATTATATCCACAAAGGCGCATTTCATAATAACATTTAATGACAAAAATAAAGTAACATTTTGTTATTACAGGGATTTTCTGTTGGAGATATGGCAAATATCGAATTTCAATCTAGTTAATATAAACGTTGTCCTTATAAGCCTGGTGCGATGTTTTTTTGTTGCTTTTAATCAAACTGGCACAAAAAGGCAAAGGGACTTCGCTATGTTTTTATGTGACCGTAAACTCAATGATTATCGGTTCGATTCACACTTATTGTACAATTTTTTTAAAAATTTTAATTCTCCGATGAATTCCGCCATTCAACATGCAAGCATAAAACTCCGCACTGCACGTCATTGATAAGATTTGTGGAACGATTCTTGATTTGAATATTAGTTTTTAAAATTACATACCTTCGTCCTCATTATATTTTAATTATTTTTAAGCTTCCGTCATGTTCACTTTTCCACCCAAAATCAAGATATTATTTGCTGCAAATCTGAATCTGAACGCCACAATTTGTTCACCGAATGAGACTGGAAACTACCACAACTGTCACTATTTCGGTCAGACGCTGTCTCGTTTTAATTTTAACTAAATATTGTTAAGAATCGATTGCGATAAAAGAAAGAATTCACCTTTAGCTTCTACTCTACTAATTCTGAAAAAGAAAATACATAACAAATTCAACAAAAAAAACCTTTTATATCCTACCGTTCCCCACTTTCTGCCTAATTCTGGAACCGTTGCGTGTTGAGTAGCACGACTCAACGCCGCCCTTTGCCTGGACACCAGAGCGATGAAATAGAAATATAAACGTAAATAAATATTTCACGGACGGAGTGTCTTAGCACTATGTTCCCTCTATCTACCCTGCCGTGTGCGGGATAATAGCGTGAATCTGACCTATATACTACCTAAAAAATATAATAAATAATCAGTCGAAAATCAAAATCAGCTTCACGCTGTATCCCACACAGCAAACAATGGAGACCGGACCTGGAGTTGAATTCCTGAGAATAAATTAATTTTTGACAAACAGAAAAACCGACTTCTAACTACGAACTAAAAAGTAACAAAATAATTTTACAAAGATTTTATAGTTTTGAAGTCGGTGTCAAGCTAATGCTATAACGACTTTACTACAATATCCAATTACTAAAGAATAATCGAATCGGTTGACGTGACATTGAGTTATCCGTTCATTTGTTGCGCACATGGATATCATAGTCAGAAATGAGTCAAAAAAGGGGGCCATACGGAAAGCCCTACCTTTCAAATAAAAGAAAACATCAAAATCGGTACACCCAATCAAAAGTTATGAGATGTGAAAATAGAAAGTACAGTCGAATTGATAACCTCTTTTTCTTCCAGAAGTTGGTAAAAAAGAATAATTCTTCAATTTAAGTATTTTCTGATGCGTCGTTATAAAATAATAAAATATTTTATTAAAATATAACTAAATAATATCAAAATAATTTATAAAACCTGTTCAGTACAAATTATCTCTTTAATTTACTTTTGTAATACAATTTACGTAAAAAATATAGCACGTTCGATAGATCCGTTAATGTAGTTGTATAACGAAACGCAGCAATGCTTTTAGTGGAATTGTAGAGTTGATTTTGTTACAAAAATACGATGGTTTGTTTTTTAATTTCATCTTATTTTCGTTAAATGTTTTAACTTTTATGTATTGGTTTTAATGCATAATCGATTTAATTAAATATAATTATATCCCACCAAAAACATAAATACGAAATGACAGCCAAGTTCAGTATTGAACGACGTGAAGGTGTTGCGTCGAAATTTACATGAAAAAGACAGTCAAGATTTGTCTCCACAATTTTTTACGTTTTTCTTAGCTATTTTGACACTTTTGTTTCTAATTTTGTGCAGTGGAAAAATTCAAATACATTGTGGAATACCATTATAGACACGTACTCATGGCGTTATAATTTTGTCTTTGTTTCTCGTCACTATTTTTAAGTGACTTTCTTAAAAAAAGTAGGTTCTCAATTTGTCGGAATCTTTTTTTTTATGAAAATGGCACTACATCTCCAAATACCTCCACCTCATTTATAAAAAGTGGGTTAGTGGATACAAAAACCGCACATTAGAGAACTAAAGCAGGTTTATTGATAATGTGAGCCAAAAAATGTAATCAAAGGATAAGTGTTAAAGCACACAGTTAAAGTTAATAACAATATTAAAAAAAGTAAAAATCTCTAACTTACTTTAGAGATTCAACCAAATACATTCGTTTTTATTCAATACATACCCGCGCTCGCCGATTTATTCAGGATTTGCGGTAGCTTGAGCGATCGGTGACATTACGGCATTACGCAGTATCTGGTGACGTCACGCTGGGACGACTTGTGTTTAAATGTAAGTGGTTTGTATCCATCAAGGTATTACGTAAAGAAATTCTCTGAGATTCAGTAGGTAATGGTGTAGTAAATTTAGTTTACGTGGTTAGGCATACTAATATTTTTTAGTGCACCAAGGATTATAAATTATTGCAATGTAGGAGAAAGTGCACTTTTATTATAGACTAGCGACCCGCTCGCAGCTTCGCCCGCTTAAACAACACGTTTCCTCTATCGCCCTTACAATTATTCGCTTGTGCCCCTGAGCCACGACTGACTTCATTTGTGTAAGTATTGCAATAAGCATGCGTAAATATTATAAATAAAATTCAATGTTTTTTGCATGACTTTTGCATTTTCATTTTTATAGCTTACGCAAACGTTATTGCAAGCCGCCAGTGGTACATATTACAATATAAATATTCATTAATTAATAATTAACCATTTGACTAATCATCATGTACGTATTTCCACGACGCTATAAAATTAATTCGAACCAGTATGACGCCGGAAGCAACATTTTGTATTAAAATGAAATGCAACTTTAAACTGTGTTAAATTCAGTGATTAAATTAGAAATGGACCTTTGTAACACGTATATATAAAAGGAAAGCAGTCTCATTGAAATTTGCAGGATACCTACAGCTGTATTATCAACGTTTACAACAAAACGCTTAATACACTACTGCTTTGGCTGTGCATGTTTAATAGTAACTAAACTATATTATACTACAATATATAAGTTATTATTTATTATTTTGGATTATTAAAAAAAACTTAATTTATGTTTTTGGAGGTCGTCGTGGCGCAGGGGTACATTCGTGCGATTGTAAGGGAGACGGTTGTGGGTTGAATTCCCACTTGGGGGCATAAAATATTTAATATTTACATTTCCTCGCTCTGGTAACGAAGCAAATTATGTATATTTTTACAGCCTATACTGAAGAAAATGTAAGCATATCTTATGCTTACTACTGTTATATTACAGTTTACGAGAAATACTCGAGACTCTCGCGGCACGGTGGGATAGTGTCTGACTGTAACCACAATGGTTGTGGGTGCAGTCTGCACTTTGAAAAAAAAATTGAAATCAACGCACGGCGTTACGCCCCGACACTGTCGCCGAAAAATGAAAATTTAAAGTGGACTGTAAAACTGACTGGTTGTGGGTTCGATTCCCACTCGAGAAAATGAAATATTTTTTTAAATTTATATTTTCATTTCTTCGCTCTGGCATCGAGGCAAAGCGCGACGTTGAGTTCCGCCACTCAACACGCAATGCCTCCAGAATACGGCAGAAAGTGGGGAACGCAGTAGGTTCCCTCTGCCTACCCTGCTGTATGTGGGATACAGCTTGAAGCTTTATTTATTTTTTATATTATTTTAATTCGTAAGACTTTCCACCAGAATCAAATTAATCAAATTCGTGTTCTTAATAATTACAGTGTTTTCATCGTTCAACGTCATAATTATTCATGTAAAACAAAGACGCTTATAAATTCCTTTGAAGATCAGTCACTTAATCCTATTACAGTTATAACGAAAGCAATACGTTTTAATAATTTGTATTTTTTTAGCTTCAAGCTTTATCTCGCACATAGTAGCGAGAACCTGGGAACCTAGTGTTAATACACTCCGTTATTCATTAGAATACTTCCGTTCCCCACTTACCACCAAATCTTCATTGCGATTCCGCCACTAACACGCATTTGCATTGCGTGTTGAGTGGCGGAACTGAACACTGCGCATTGCCTTGTTATCAGAGCGAAGAAATGAAAATATTAAATATATGTTATATGTTATAATATGTTTAATAGAGTAGGAATGGAACGCACAACTTGCGCGTTTACAGTCCGACTGTTGTGTCTTTGTGCCACGACGACCTCGAAAATTTGTAAAAAACTAAACTAAACTAGCTTTACGTATACTGTATCCCTAACGGGATAGTCAGAAAGAACAGAGCGAAAAACGGTATTTGCATACTTCTTTCACCTCTTTTACCTCTCGATCTCGATACATGCTTTTGCTTTTTCATGCTCCAGTTTCTTTCTTATTATGTTTTCAAAAGTCAACTGAATCCTTCTCCTACCTCTCCTACCCGTTTTTTTATGTTGTGAATTGAATTACTGAATTAGGATTGACATGCGATAAGTTCTATTCACGCTGTATTCACCTTATAATTATATATTACTACTTTATATTTTTTCAGCGGTTGTCAGTCAATGATGGTTGTGGGGTTCATTCATGAATATATTTTTTTTTAATTTCCTCTCTCTGATAATAAAATAAAGCGCGGCGTTAAATTTTGTTACACTTGCGCTATGTCTTGAAAATGGTCGGAAAGAGGGGTACGGAACCTTAACAGTAGGATCCCTTTGCATTCCCTGCATATATCTATAATCAGTTCAGTTCTTCTTTTGTGGCGTTCCGAGCGTGCCAGCTGAGCACAA
>DWGR01003348.1:0-12316 GCA_018247715.1 Heliconius burneyi | reverse complement strand
TCGAAAACCTTCTACTCGTGAAGTTGGTTAAAAAATAAAATACCAAAATCTTTTCAAACAAACTTCTTTGTAAAGAGCAAAGTCATTTCTTTCGAAATAAATATCATCTACTTTTCGTTGTTAACAACGCTTTGAAATATTTTTTGTTTAACGACTGCGTCAAGTTTTTTATCAAGATTATTATTTAAATCACCTGTGTGTTTTTAGGAAGTGTCTTAATATGTTGGTTTTTATTGTGTAACGTTATTATTTAAAAGCTTATCTTAAAACTTGTATGGTACATTTTCTATATTATAAGCAGTTATCGTATACAGCAGGTATGAATTTCATTATAGAGAAGATATTTACACAATAATTTTTTTTGTAAATTATAAGGTAAAACACAGCGCTATTAAAATGAAAACAATTTCTCAACAAAAATTAAATGTCAGAATTAATGATATAGGATCGCGACGAGGTAATATAATTCAATAAAGTGATGAAGGTCTAAATCGTCTATTTTTCGCGATTAAGACTAGTTTTTAATAAAAATATAGCATTTGCTTTTCAAGATAACCTTTCAATTGTAGCAAAAAATATGCACAAGTATTAAAAATTTAAATCATGTCAAAAGAAATAGTTTTATAAAAATTATACGAACACACAACCATAGCGTTTAAAAACGCGCACTATATTCCACTATGCCACGATGGCCTTAATGTAAATATTTAGTTCCATTTATAAGACAATGTTTCTTTAAAATCTTCGAGATAATTCAAAGAAAAGGTTATGGAATGTAATAAATCGTTTGGCTTTTCGTTTATACATATAAAAGACATGACAAATGAGCGTACGGGTCACCTGATGGTAAGTGATCACCGCCGCCCATGACCCCGCGTAACACCAGAGGAACTACTGGTGCGTTGCCCGCTCTTGAGGTGGTTGGGCGCCGGAGCCTGGCATTACCTAATGCGAAACGCAGTGGCATAAAGCCACTACTTCACGCCGGTTTTAAATGCCGGGGGTGGTAATGATCCGGTCGAGTCTGCCCATGCGTGTTGCCTTTGCTGGTGACGTGACTCTCCCACTCGTACTTACGACATCACTAGTACCAGGGTGATCCTATTCTAAGCCGGGAGCATATTTTTAATTGAATTGTGCTTAGGATTGTTAGTGAAAGCAGAATAATTTTTGGTCTGGTATTGGCTTAAAATATTTTATATTTGATGTAGTTTCATTTACCAACACGCTTCAATGAACACAACAGTGGTAGCATAATATACTTTTTTAAAACGTGCGCTATTTAGTCGGTTGACATTTTAGTGGTCCAAATCGTTTATCACGGCATTTTATATGGATTTCTATTTCAACGATGCATCAGCACACACTGGAAAACAATTGATGGTTCAATTATGGACTTTATCTGGTCATTATTTTCGATTTGATCCCTTGTGGTTAGGTATTTTTATCAGGTCTGTCCAAAGGATTTATGGTAAAATTGACTATAAGACCTGGGAAATGTCACGGCAAACAGAAAAATTATTCAAAATGAAAATTATTTTTTTATAGCTTCACGCTGTATCCCGCACATAGAAGGATAGACAGAGGGAACTTAGTGTTAAGACACTCCGTTCCTCACTTCTTGCCGAGTTCTGAAGGTATTGTGTGTTGAGTGGCACAATTCAACGCCGCGCTTTGCCTCGACACCAAAGCGAAGAAAATGGAAATATAAACATAAATAAATATTTCACTCCTTCGAGTGGGGATCGAACCCACAACCAATCGATTTTGCAGCGCACGAAGTCACACCTCAAACGAAAATGATTTACATATCGCTCTATTCACTAGCATTATGAAAGTAAATAGTTTTATTGAGTTCTGAAAAAATTAAGTCTTGCTGTCTCTTCACATAATTACATACGAGTATTTATTTTAAAACATTTTTGTAAGTCTTAAAATATTCCCTTGTATATTATATAAAGGTCGCTCCTTACAAAGAGGTCAACCGAGTTATTTAGATAGTAAATGACATTGAACAGATGTTGATAAAGAACTGAATTTATAGTGACTATTATTGAAGAAATTCTTGCATCGTTGCGATTTCGTCGTACGAAGGAAAATGGGTCGACAATAACGTCTATTTTCTTGTCATATTTATTCTGAGACCTCTTCCATTTTGAACACTCCCATGACAATTGAATTATCAGTACATATACTAGGAGTACTGTTATGTACTGGCTGGCTGTATTTGGAATAATTAATATTTCATAATATTGCGCAGTGGGGATGCGTTTATCTATAAATGGTTCACGGTTTGAAACCCATTCGCAGGAATGACGATATGGAAAAAAATATGTATTTGGATATGTTTTTAGTGGCCAATATCTATCTACAAACTGTAAAATTTCGGATCATGCTGTTAATCAATTTACCAATCTCTCTGTATATTAAAGTATTAACGAAGTTCGATTCGAGCGTATTAAATAATTAATCGTACAGTTCAAACAAACGAAGTAGCGGGCAGGTCGCTAGTACAATTTTACAGGCGTTTTTACTTAAAGGGGCAGATAAGTAGGCAATAAATTTAAATTTCAGAAAAATTTTACAAATTATAACTTTGGAATAGAAAAATCATATACAAATCTCACATGAAATTTTTCCACTTCATCATACAAAGTGCCTTTTAACAGATAAATACATAAAAATATGGATTTTACCTAACTCAATTATCAAATACTGCGAACGTCTCACTTTAATTAAAATGGATATTTTTCCATTTCTAAATTGGATTTTTTTGGTAAAGTTTTACAATGTTGTATGATTGGTGATTTTAAAAAAAATATATTTTATTTTAACTTTAGCGAAACGAATAGTATTTTTTGTTAAATAATAGATTTTACCCTAATTGCATCTAAGTTATTTATCTAGCGTAGTGTTGAGACATTCTTTTTTCCACTTCAGTTAAATCCGACATATTGTGTATGTGTAGTGATACTTAAAACCATGAAATTTTAGAAAAAAAGCAACAAGGCCCATATAAATACGTTCATTGGTTTTGTAGATAAGCCTGAACAAACAGAAAGGCGAGACAGGTAGAAAAAAATTTTGAAATCCTTTTCTTGTGTTTTAGTATCGTCTACATAACAATATAGCTTATGAAATACACTTATCCGTTGCTGAAATCACAAACAGATACTGGAATTTTATTTAAATATATAGGTATATATATTAAATATAAAGAGAAACTTTGTTGAAAATTTCGTAACCCAGATACTAGCATTAGTATGTTCAGTGCGTTCCGAGAACGGGTCAATTTCCTTTTGATATTGCAGAGTGAATGGACGTGCATGTCATCAAATCTTCAGTTTTGCTTCGTTTCGTTATAATGGAAGTTCTTGATTTAAACTAGGATTAGTTAACATATATATTAGTGCCTTGTTTTTGAACCTGTTACCGTGTTACCTCATACTAAGATGAATGGTAAGTATGACTTTTTGTAAATAAAATTCTACGCTCCACTAGAAGCATAATACTTAATAATGAGAATGTATAATGAAAACTTATATAATTACTAAAATTAATGTAATTAATTCTTACTATTATAATAATAATAAAATTACTAATATAACACATCGTTCAATAATGTGGGTGACTAACTAATTAAAACACATTTTTTTGCCAAAATTCGTATTTATTCATCAACAAGAAAAAAAAAAAAAACAAAGTCCCCTTTTAGAGAGATACAATCATTCCAACGCTTTTCCAATCTTTCAATACTACTGTTACTACAATAGTACTATTGTTTTTACCACAGCGAATAAATTAAACTAATTCATCCTCGAGACAGAGTTGAATCCACAAGCGTCGTGTTAACAGTCACACTTGTACTACAGGGTTACGACGGCCTCTGTATTATCTTATTTTCTTTTTATTTCTTCTTTTATAATATGTATTTTTAAATCCAAATTGCTTGAAAAATAAATACGTTTTTAATTGAATTCATTGGATAAGAACTAGATTCAATTTACGTTTACTTCGCAAACGAGAACGTGAAAATGAAAATGAAAATTAGATCTATATGTATTCAACACTCAAAAAACATAACATGTTAATTGAAAATATCTTTATGGAAACGTAAATTATTTACTTACGAAACATCTGCGCCCGTATCTAATAATTCATGGAAATGGAGACTGAAACTGAGGAGTATTCAAATTATCACGAAAGTTTTGCCCAATATATCAAAACATGTGTAGTAATATTTTTCTATAAGTAAATAGAAACGATAGTAGGGAACGAAATGAAATAAATATATACGAAAAATCCTATACAATTATTTTAAAAAACGCTTCATGATAGCCAAGGGGGAAGAAGTTCCCTGTGTGTTAAGTATTAACACCGTACCTCATTCTCTGACTGACCGCCTTGTTTAGTTGGGGAACTCAACGCCACGTTTTGCCTCGAAACTAGAGTGAAGAAATGAAAATGTTTAATATTTCATTTCCTTGAATGTATCGAACCCACAACCTGTCGTTTACAGTCACATGCTTATGCCCCTGCGCAACGATTGGCCTCATTACTTGTTACAATTATTATTATTCCTATATTTAACAAAAAATATTTTTGGCTCTACTTTTCTGATTTTCTTTAACGGACTGTCAGAATTGAGAAGATAATTTCATGCTATTGGTTTTTTTTCGTTAAGCTCAACTTTTTCACATTAGGACGATAATTTTATATCTACAATAGGAAATAGCTCGTAAATAGATGCACTCGTAAAGATATTTTAATTTTAAAAGGGTGATAATAGATATATAAGAATATATAACATGTAATTAAAGGCTAATATATTTTTAGTCTCATAAATATCATATAAATATATTATTAGGAAATTTGACAGGTTTTATTTCGACTACTACGCATTTTCCAAATTTACTACAAAGTCACACATTTTCTCCACTGTCTAAAGAAAATTTTTCAAGAAGAGTCTAATTTAGAACTCAAAATAAAACTTGTTCCCTTTGACAGCGAAGACGACTAAGAACGAAACACAATGAACAAACGCCAGTAGCTTGATGCTAAGATAATAAATAAAAAATATCTCTAAGATGTCCTTTGAGTGTTGTAGCTTCGTCCTGTACTAACTTACATGTACTAATTATAACTTTATTAATAGGAGGTGTAAGAAAAGAGGCCGTCGTGCCGTAGTTGTACAGCACGTGACTGTAAAACGCGACGGTTGTGGGTTCGATTCCCATTCGGGGGAAATAATGGGAAATTGTGATATTAATAAGGAACACTTAAGTTGCTTGGGCACATTATGACTTAAAGAGAGATAACGAGAGGTACCGGTTACCTTTTGAGAACACATTGCTCGAGAACACGATTAAACCAGTATCAATATTTTTTTAATGGAAAAAGAGAAGGACTGGAATATCTAAAGATTGATGATTTCACTCTCACTTTCTCGTATTTTACTACACCACTAAGAACAAAGCGTAAAGACAAAAATATATCCTAAAAATAAGACTATCTAGTAAATTATTTTGACATTGCTCAGAAATTTACTATTTATGATTTATAATTAAAAAATTGCTAAGTTAGCTTCCTTTTTCCTTTTGGAATATTTGTTTGTCTTTAACTTTTTACATGAAAAGAATTTGCGTCATTATACCTCATGTTACATGACAACATAAATGATAAGATTTTAAGCTGAATATATTTCTAATTAGTAAGCCATCTGGGTCAAAGTAGACAAACGAATGGAAGTTTTTATAAAAAAGGAACAACTTTCGAGAGCAAATTTGTAAAAGTTTCAAAATAAGTCGCTTTTTTTAATCGTTAATCCGGTTCACAGAAAGAAAAAAATATTCAATAGAATGTTTATTTCAGATTATTTGAGGAGTAGGAGAATATTATTATTATTTTTAAATATCCATTTGAAATAAAAAATGGATGATGTTTCAAGCATATTTTGTAAGTACTTGTTTTACATACAGTATGTTTATAAATGAAACTAAAAAAAAATATTTTTTTAAGTATTACGCTTTATAAATCTAACACTTTAAGTATAGTCACAACCTTGCGATGTTGTTAATTTTAGCTATTTTATAACAGTTGTCGAGGCAAAAGCGCGGCATTGAGTTCTGCAACTCAACACGCAATGTCTCTAGAATACGGCAGAAAATGGGGAAGGGAGTGTCTTAACCCTAGATTCTGCCTACCCTGCTGTGTGCGGGATATAGCATGAAGCTGATTTTCTGATTTTTAGAATAGTTATTATTTTTCGTGACATAGTTATGTTATAAGACAATGATATGTTACAATTTCTCGCAACTAATTTCATTTGTGTGAACTGTCCATAGCAAACTTCAGTGTACTTTTCAGGCGTGCACCAGCGAAATACCGATAATTACTCGCCAAGAAGCAACCAGCTGTTCGCCAAGTTTCTTATACCGCTTGAAAGCAACGAGTTTTGTATCAGACGAGTTTCTATGAGTTTTATAAAAGAAATTTTTGAGAAGAAATGTTTTCAACACATTAATTATAATTTACAAAATTTTATATTAAATTCCTTATCTCTATCTATATATATAATAAAACAATGAAAATATTTTGTCTGTATGTTTAATATTGTTGACTGAAATGGATAGAAAGACGTTTAAAAATAATAATAGAAAGATATATTAAATTTAATGGCTTAAGTCATAATTATAATAGCGTACCCAGGCAAGCGGGCGAAGCCGCTGGCAGGCCGCTAGTATATAATATAAGAAGACTTTCGTGGTTCCGGGGTTATATGACTGTAGCAGGGACTGTAAACGTAACAGGTTGTGGGTTGGATTCACACTTAACAAAATATTTTCATTTTTGCGCTCTGGTGTCGAGGCAAATCAGTCACCAAATTAAAGATCTCCTAATTTTTGTAGTCGCCTAAAACCAAATTATGCTTCTATTTTTTTTAAATTATGTTATTTATATTTATAATACCCTTCTGATTAAGTAGTTATTTCAATGCTTAATACTATAATCGCTAGTTGCCAGTACAAAATTAGCACAAGAATTAACGTTTTTTACACACGCGAATTTCTAACAAAATGGTCACACGTTATAATACTTAGAAAGTATTACTTCTATTTATAGTGATTTGTTACTTTAAAGAAGTTACTTAAAATCGACTTTTTTAAAAAAGCTTCAGGCTTTTGTACATATAGTAGAGTAAGGAGAAAGTACTTGGTGCCAAGTCACTCCGTTCTGCACTATCCGCGTGAATTCGAGATACTGATTATTGAGTGACGCAATTCATCGCTGAGTTGTGTCTTGCCAAAGTGGACATGTGTAATTTATGAAAATGGAACCCAAAGCGAATGCAATTATAGTCAAATGCTGTACCATCGTACCTATAATGATTATTTGCAAAGGGCTATATAATTGTCAAAATTTCTTCTCGTGACATCTAGTGTAATAAACATAAGATATAAAAATCTGAAATATAAGATCTATGTTTAACTTAGGTTTACGTTCAGCTGTATTCCTAACGGGGTAGTCAGAGATAACGGCCCGCCAAACGCTATGGTCCCTCCATATTTCTTTCGCCTCGTCCACTGTCATTCAAACTCTTCTTATATATCTTTCAGGGGATCCTCATATTTTTACGTGACCTTCCTCTAATATCTTGATCTATCCCTAACTCGCGGTTATGGTTTATGACAGTCTTTCATCATTCATTCTTTCGACGTGCCCAAGACAGCTGAGCTCGTGCTTCTTTATTCTCACCGTGACATCCTCGCTAGTACCTGCCATTCTATCTATCTCTTCATTGTGTATTCGATCAGCTAAGCTGACTCAGTATATCCTACAAAGAGATCCCATCTCCATTGCATTCATCTTTTTTATTTTTTTTTCTATAATAATCAGGTACGGCCAAACGTGCAACTATTTTGACTTTTTTTTTATGGACGAAGCATGGCAAACGAGCGTACGGGTCACCTGATAGTAAGCGATCACCGACGCCCACGACACCGCGTTACACCAGAGGAGCTACTGGTGCGTTGCCAGCTTTTGAGGTGTTTGGGCGCCGGAGCCCGGCACTACCTAATGCAAAACGCAGTGGCATAAAGCCACTACTTCACGCCGGTTTTAAATGCCGGGGGTGGTAATGATCCGGTCGAGTCTGCCCATGCGTGTCACCATTGCTGGCAACGTGACTCTCCCACTCGTACTTTAGTCGCTTCTTACGACACCACCAGTACCAGGGTGATCCTATTCTAAGCCGGGAACACACGGCGAAGTGAGGGGTTGCTCACTGTTTGCGTGCGATCTCTATAAAAAGACTTTACAACCTGCAGTAAGTCTGCTTGTATTGTTACGGTGCAGTATCTCTCATAATTTCGTTCTCACAACTCTGTCAAACAACTTTTCCAAGTTCACAACAGCACAGAAAATTTCTTGGTTAACAGCCAAGTATTTGTCCGTTATGATGCGAAGTAAAAGGTCTGATCTGGTCTCTTTGCCTTTATACAAAAGCAAAGGTTGATCCACTACGAATAAATTACTCAGACTCACTACTACCAGACTCACTTGACGATAAACACTTACCATCTCTCTGTACGCCGGCCCAGAAAGCGGTCCAACTGCCCGGTAAATCGGTCATATCATTGCCCTTTCGCTTGGTCTCAGTCACACAAATAACATCCAAATCTCTGTCATCCATCACAGCCAATAATTCGTTCATCTTCTCTTCCACCCCTCTTCTTACATTATGCTATTTGTAGCTCTATCCTACACCTCTATAGATCTTCGCCGTGAAGGACAGAGAAGATCTATGCAAATTCATCAATAAATATTGATTTGGAAATTATCTAAATAAGTAATTGTATCTGCAAATAATAAAAAATATAGTTAATTATAAAGAATCAGGTCAAGTGTAAATTGGAAATTCTCATGGATGGTTTCATACCACTTTCAGTATTGTAGATTGAAGGGAAATATAACTTATAAGAGTTAATATAAATTTATGATGTTTTTTGTTTCTATAAGATACCTATAACTATTCGCTATGATTTTTACTTTACTTGTAATGAAAGATGAAAGTCCTAATTTTTTGTCACATTTTTTTAATTGTACATGAAAATGCTACGCATACAATGTACTCGTGTCACTTATTTAGGTTGGCCTAGATGCTTGATTTCTGCGATCTAGTTGTCTAAATATTTATATCAATTTCAGCTAGATACCTTCACGAAATCTCAGGCAAAATCAAAAACAGAGGCGGACAAGATGGGCTAGAAAGCGATCCTGAAAGGGTTGCGGTTATTTTCTTTTGAGGTACTCAACACTGCTAATAAGCCTTATTAGTTATTACAAATAATTACAAAATATTTAATATTTAGTTCTATTCTAAACATTTCTCCAATATAAAATAATATTCTATATATCTTTTATTTTATTTTCGAAAAATTTTTTAACGTAACAAGGTTTGAATTCGCAGGATCCATTGAATTCGCACCCGACCACAGAACTTTTATTGAATTTTCTATAACTTTTCCGTGTATTTTTAGGCACGTACAACATGGAACTACAAACCAACCAAATAATATGTTCGCATATCATTTATCAATAGGGCCTCCCTATTAATAGGCGATAAAGAGTAGAGAGGATGACTACAATATAATATTTTTCAAGGCTATTGTGACGCAGTGGAACATTTTGACTGTAATACAATGGTTTAAGGTTCATGATTACAATAGTGAAAGAGCAGCGTTGAGTTCCGCCAATCAAGACGGATGTCAAGAAATCCTAGTGAAAATAAGATGTTAATAAGATCCATTTAACATTCGATCTTGGATTTCTTTATTTGTTGAGTTTACTACAAAGATATAAGAAATCACTACGTTGTCTTTACAGAATTACAGTATAAATGCTGAAATTATCCATTTTATAATTTGTGCATACACTGCGAACATCGCTTTGAAGTTTCATTAAGCTGGACCCAATCACGAACCTAAACATTTGGTATAGATTTGCTTTAACTTGAGCTGAATTTCGATCGAAAACTGTTCGACAGGCTTAGAGACAGGAGATCAAATTTACTTCAGCTTTTGCACCTTGCAATTGACGATAGTGTTGCAATTATAATGTATTTCAACGTATTCGATATTAACATTTTAGTAATATCGTTTTTGTTGTGGGTTAAAAAACTAACAAATTTAATACAACAGTCAGTACATAAATTTGTATTTTTGTGATTTCTTTATCTCGCACCTTTGGTAAAGTAGGTAGAGTCTCAATTGACCTACTGTTAGCCTACTCTTCACGTCTAGTCTATTTTATAATTGCGTTCTTATTAGTCGTTAGAAAGAAACATCTGCATTATTTTAAATCATATCAGAAATTTATTTATATTAGAAATATTTTATAATATATTATTATAATATATTTGTATTTGTATATGTTTAATATATATATATATATATACCCAAACCTGATATAAATCACATTATATATATATATATATATATATATATATATATATATATATATATATATATATATATATATATTGTGTTTTATATCTGGTGTGGTTTTTTTGAAAAAATTAACTAAATTTGTTTCTCTGTAAAATGGAGGTTATATTATAATCAATATTATTATAAATATAATTACAATATGAACAAACGGCAAGTTACCTGTAAAATAAAGAAACGACAATTACAGTTAATTATTCGTATCTCTCTTTTATCTTTAATCTTTATCCGCTCTGCTTTAGTTTATAACAATTAATTATTCTTTTCTTAATTTGCTTTTGTCTTAGCACGTGTTCACTCTTTCATATCTTCTACGTGGCTGTCGATTAATTTGAGACATCTGACAAGTGTTATAGAAGCGCGTGCAGATTATATTAAACGCGCTATATTTAAAAGACAAAATTTGCTCGTTGAAAGCAAATTAATTGATTGAAATAGGTTTACTGTAGCTTTTTAAATGTTTAGAAAAATTTGTGTGAAACATGCAGTAAAAACTGCATATAAATCGGTTGAGCTGTTTCTGTGATTAGCTTGCACAAACGCATAGGCGAACGGACAAAAAAATTAAAAGTATTATTTTGGGTTTTATTTCATCAATAAATGCCGCGAGACATCAATCACTTACAATTTTATCATATGTATTGTCTTCAACAATTCGATCACAAGACCAGAATTAAGTAAAGACAGAGATTAAATTTACGAGTACCTCGGGTCTTGAAACACACAATGGTGAACGGCTTCATGATAAAAGTCAATAAATATATTTAAAAAAAATAAGGACTGAGGCCATCGTGCCATAATGAGACATCGTCTTACTATAAACATGATTGTTATGGGTTCTCTCTCTACTCGGAGAAATATTGCACTAAAATTATTTTCATTTCTCTCCTCCGGTAGACATTGTACGAGTATTTCAAAAATTGGAGTGCATGGAGAAAGGAGTGTTTTAAAATTCGTTTTACCTATCCTACTATAGAGGAAGTCTGATCTGTTTTTATTAAAAATCAGAAGTTTTCCATTAAACAGTTATAACAAGTTAGAAAAAGTCAAGAACCTATAATACAATTTTCAATATTACTATAATATCAATGAAATCTTATTACTATATAAAAGAAACCTAACAAGTTGATACCGTAATTAATTCAATCAGTGCGCTCTATTATACTACTACTTATGATAATATTCAAAGGCATTTCCGTTGTAAATAATATTTCTATTAGCATTATTTCATGGTTATATAACAATGGTGGTAGAAATATTCTCTTCTGGTTTTGAAATATTGGGGCAGTAGTAATGAATGAATGGATAATTGAGTAAACGTTTGATTAAAAGATGCTTGTGTAAAAGTTTGTATTATAAATAAAAAAACAGTTCAGTGCAAATCAGATTCGCCTGCCAAGCCTTCCATATCAATTTCAGGATTATAGGTCAACGGAAAGTATAATTTCTAAAATTAGACAAACTCAAATTTGTGGGCTTATGTACTCATTTTGTTTCATATAAGCTACTAAATTGGATTTTTCCTTTAATTTGTATTATAAGTTCTCGCCTCGTACCAATTTTATAGTTGTAGGTTATAGGTAGTATTATAGGTTTCGATTGCATTGACTTAAAAGCTTGATTTTTCCGTAATCACTGGAGGCTCTTTACACTCTTTGTCACCAATAGGATCCCAAACGGATTCACCGATCGAGATGAAAATTTGTAAGCATATAGATATGACCACGTAGATGGTATTAGACGTAGATGGTATTATTAAAAAAAATCTAAAAATTCAATGGACATTCTTGTAATCAGGCCACCTCCACGTG
>DWGR01003347.1:0-12316 GCA_018247715.1 Heliconius burneyi | reverse complement strand
TTTTGTTTAGGTTAAATATTTTATAAATTACATCCTTCTTCCATTGACGTCATTTAGAAGATATGAACCAAATTAAAGAAACAATAACACAATTTGGTTAGTAAATATATATCTCTATACCTACTTAAGAAATTATATCATTATTATTATATAGTTCACTTTACCTCGACACCAGAGCGAAGAAATGAAAATATAAATGTAAATAAATATTTCACTTCCTCGAGTGGGGATCGAACCCACAACCGTCGCGTTACAGTCACACCCCTGTGCCGCTTCGAAAAGACGGCCTCAACGGACGGACGGACGGATTGTTCCGAACAAAGAAAATGTATGATGTAAATTAAACTAAATTAAATAAACTAAGGTAAATTTGTTATATATATATATATATATATATATATGTAAATCTACATACACAGTACTGAACAATTATATTTAAAAAGAACATCTTTATAAAACGAGTAGGTAAGCTTCAAGGGTACGTGCAAGGGGAGTGCGATGACGAATAAATGCTCTACTTAGCATATAGGTGATTATTTTTCAAGTCATGATTCCTAACATTAAACCTAATATATATTATGCAAAATATTATAAAATACCTCTTTCCTATGAAAGGCAAAAAGAATGTAGCGACGCGATTTGCAAATTTAAGGGATATTGCGTACATACGTACGATATAACATATATAAGAGAGTTCTACGGAGAGACGGAATGCACTATGTTTTGCTTTTAAGTTACTTACACAAAATTTTGACTTAATGATATAGTTATATAACATATTAATGACGTAAAACAATTAACTTAATGATAATTTGCCTATAATTTGTATTCGTAGCTGAATACACATAGGTAGGTGATATGAAAATTGTGAATGACCTTTGTGAAAATTGTGAATTCATTTTTATCAAAATAATTAATTGTAACCAAAATACCTTTAAGTTGTTCAATACTGTGAAAACCGGTTTATTTGTATATTTTTATATATTTGTATATTGTCTTATCAAAACATTTTTAATTGTATTATTTTATAGGGTTTAGTTCCCGCTCCCAACATTCTGCCGAATGTTCGAGGCATTGTGTGGCGGAAATCAACGCGCGCCTCTGCCTACCCTGTTTTGTGCGGGATACAGCGTGAAGCATTTTCAAAATCGTTTATTTGAAACCTTCCATAATAATATAGAGGCAGTCATGGCGCAGGGAAACAAAGTGTGACTGTAAAACCGACTGGTTGTGGGTTCGATCCCCACTTGAGAAGATAAAGTATTGAGTTAAATTTATATTTCCATTTCTTCACTCTGGTGTCAAGGCAAAGCGCGGCGTTGAGTTCTGCCACTCAACACGCAATGCCTCCAGAATTCAGCAGAAAACGGGGAATGGAATGTCTTCATACTTGGTTCCCTCTGCCTACCCTGCCATGTGTGGTATAAAGCGTGAAGCTGATTTATTTGTTTTAGATAATAATATGGCGGATGCCATATTAGTATTTCATTGGAATTGTAGTCCCAAAAAGGTTTGAAAAACATTTTATAGGAGATTTATAAGTTAATTATAATAAGAAATAGATTTATATTATTAGGTGTTGTTTATGTGTCCTGGTCAAATATATGATGAGCAAATTACCTTCTTAGTCTTTTAGTGGACATACTAAATATTCGACGTTATTGAACTATACTAGATATTATGTAACGTTAGTGACGCGTTAGTTTTCATTTATTTTTTATATAAATTGACTTTGAAAATATAAGTATTCCCTTTTTACTGTACTCTACATGCAATGTCTAATAAAAAAAGTTATTATTACTTGCTTTAAGGATATGTCCTTGCAGAGACGCAAAACCTCCTGTGATCCTCCTACCTCAGTGAGTTTGTGATAATTACTCTCTATATAACTACTCTGGTTTGTGATAACTACTCTGGTTTTTTTATAAAAACAAATATCATTTTCTAAGCTTCATATTTTTACAATGAACTTTAAAGGTGTCTAAAATTTAATAACCTTAAATGTTATACATAAGAAATAAAAAACTACAAGACAAGTTTTAAAATTTGCATGATTTATTTTTATTCATATATATAAACAAGTCTCGTTGCTAGAAGCTAATAACAAATGTAGTGTAATTTTATCGAAAACCAGTTAGCCGCTCTTGAAATAAATAAATCAGAAAACATTTTATGCTATGGCAAGTTTTTTAAAAGAAGTTTGCCCTTTGGTTGCCCTGTGATTTCGCCATCAGCGTAAATTAGCTGACCACGGAGATATGTTTTCTTGACGACTCCTTTCAATTTTTTTCCAATGTATGGGGTAAGCTAAAAAATAAAACGTTTGATATACCAAAGAATTGAAATATAAATATAATCAGATTCAGGCCGTAAAATAAAAAGATATATTATATTTTTTGTTTTAAAAAGTTTGGATTACATCATAAATTAGAGAACAGGATTTTTTAAATGAATACATTTGTCAATTTTTATAAATAAACGGGACAACTTAACGGTAGTCTAAATGTCAAAATTAATCAACAGATTGAACAGATACTAGGGTACCTTAAATGCTGTATTCATCACAAATCACGGTTTTTTTGGACAAATAACTAAAAAATAAAAATAAAAAAATCATGTAATTATAATACTAAGTAGGCATATTACGCATCTTCGCCCGCGGATTATTGTTATAATTGACTATCGCGGTTGGTAACGTCCTACATTTTTTTCTTGATGCATACCTATATAATTTTGGGTTCCAAACAGTTCGCTTTTAGTAGGGAGAGAATCATGCACTTTTGTCGCTCGTACCAGAGACTCGACAGAGGCTCGACAAAAGTCTACTTCTATTTCACACCCAAAACAAATTAATGTAATTATTATGCATTTATTTATGATACCTTATTTTTATGACGAATAATGTCAGAGGTGACAGTAAAGCTGTCATTAGGATCAAAGTATACTAAATCAGCGTCCAGGCCAGGTTTGATAGATCCTTTACGATTTTGAAGGCCGCACAAATAGGCTGGGCTGCTACTTAGATATTTAGTTATTGACCTCAAATCTAAACCACGCTCGCTAGCTTGGGTCCAAAATAATGACAAGCCTGAAACAAAGAAGTAAGTAAATATGTAATAAGGACACCTTTATCTTTGGCGTCAATGTAGGAACTTCTATCTGCAAAAATATTTTTTTACAATAGATACTAAAAATGATAAGGTCGTTTTTAGTAACTACTGCTTAAGTAACTTACTAACTAGGTACTACGATCTAGATTGTACTGTTTTATCAAGTCAGCCTGCTTACAAGTAAATTTATCATTGAGAATAAAATATTATATCTTGAATAGATATAATATTTTATTCTGCAATCGCCACCATCATATAATATTTTCAAGTAATCAAATCTTTTAAGAGGAAAAAACACGTTAGCAAAAAATAATGCTAGTAAATTTTAATAAAAAAATAAAATAACATTTATTTAAGTATCATTAAAAATATTTTTAACTGCACGCTATATCCCGCACACAGCAGGTTAGGCAGAGGGAACCTAGTGTTAAGGCACACTGATCCCCACTTTCTGCCGAATCCTGGAGGCATTGCGTGTTGAATGGCAGAACTCGACGCCGCGCTTTGCCTCATTCAATATTTTCGTATTATTCAAGCAAGCGATGCCACCCAGTAGTATATTAAAAGATTTAAGTAAAATATACATATTTCATCTATACCGAACTGTACAGACGAAATGCCACCCCATGCTTCCATGTTGTTACTACACTTTAGATCAGGGGTACAAGGCGAATGATCCGACACAACCATATCCAATTTGTCTTCTAATAAATATTTCCATAGTTTTTCCTATAAAAGAATAGAATATAATATAGAAAAATGCTAAGAATATTTTTGTAAATCCAATGTTATACGCAACAAAATCTTTATATACTTTGTTATCCATATCTCGAATGGGTGGAGCACACTTGTATTCACTTTGTCCCTTTGGAATCTCGTTAGAGCTAAGTGTGAGATAATGATGGCAAGTTTCCGCTGTCACTCCACTTCGCCACCCCGAGTTGCCTTTAGAAATGCGCACTGCTCGAGCTTTTTCTAGGAGAGGCACTACTGACGAAGACGACACATGTACTATATGAACTCTAACACTAAAATAAGAAATTATTTATTTAAAGAACACATTGACTTTTTTTTCAGGTTTCAGAGTAGGAAGAGGGACTACGACACTCCGTTCCCCTCTTTTTGGCGAATTATGAGCCCTTGCTTGTAGAGTGGCTGAGCTCAATACTGCGCTTTGCCGTGTTTAATACCAGAGCAAAGAAATGAAAATATTAATAAATAATAATTAATTCCCACGAGTGGGAATCGAACCTACAACCGTCACATGTTTGTGCCACTGCGCCACGATTATTTCAAATAATATATAAATTATAAAGATTATATCATGTAAATATTTTTGTTTAAGCTTGTAAGCTTTGCTATCATAAATCAATCAGGCGATTCAAACTGTATTAATGGCAACATTTTTTTCTTCTGTATCAAGTAATTTATATATTGCAAATGTGTTAAGAATATTTAAATAAAATATTATGCTACGATTTTGTATCAAAAAAATTTATAACGTATTCCGCGGTACTTACTCTGTTTTTTCAACAAAATCTGTAATAAGGTTGATAGCATTTAATTCCATTGTTGGCGGTCGTGACTCGAGATAGGTTTGATATTCTTCAGGATCTAATAAGATACACCATCAATTTTATATAAGAATAAATAACAATAATAGTTTCATAGAAAAAAATAATAAAATATAAATGATAATATATTTCAATGTAAAAAATATTTTAATAAAGGAATAATTGCAGTTAGCATTAATGAAAAAATATCATTCTTCAGCAGTTACATCACATATTTTTAATATTGTTATCTTAACTGGTGTAACAAATCAATGAATATTTTACAATATTTGTTTTCTTTTACACTGAATTATTAACACACCTGTCCAAACTAAGTAGATATACATATAAATATTGAAATAAAATATTTCCATACGTAGGACAGGCCATTAACCTGAGAAATTTTAAGACCAGTTTATTTAAATTTGGAATAGTAAATCAATTTAAACAATATCGACCGCTATAACAAGATAATTTATATAACTGAGGAACTAGCATATAACCTGTATTATATTTCTTCTCAGGGCTAGGACTATCTTCTTCGAGTTCAGCATGGAACTGGATTAAAAAAATAAAGTTAGCAATTTTAATATCAAAATGTTGTTTTTTCGCGTTCCGATATAAGATGTCAAACAATTTTAAATATTCCGATTTACGTTCTTTTGGAGCTTCTAAGTCAACGCAATCAAAAGAATTATTTTTGCATCGTTTTTAGAAATTCGCCGTGTACTCAGAATCTCTAGAGAATTGTGGACCTACAGTTACGAAATTCGTCACGAAGTGAGAGCACACACACGCTACAAATAAAGAAAATATTTAAAAAGTTAAAGCTTTTGATATTTCATAGAAAAAAAACATTACAAACTAATAATTGTAGTTTATTTCATACAAATCGAATGTATTCGAACGCAACTTAAGTATATGAAGTGTTAGCTTGTAATAATTAAGACCATTTCTTAACAATAACAAAAATATAATTAGAAATTAAGCTTAAAAATAAAAAATATTATAAGAAACTAAGCATAAAATCTAGTGTTTTAAAATAAAGAAATTTCAAATACAATATAACATGCCATAATCGGGAATACTTGTCAAAATTGTTTTCTTTTTTTTACATTAGTTACCTATTAATAGCATAAAGCTGTTTCTTAATAATACCATTGAATTTAATTTAAAAAATACGTTGTCCAAAATAATATTAAACAAATATATTTTAAAATGTTTTTATCCTTGCATAAATAGAATTTGTGTATGTAGCGCAGAACTTATTCTGTAGGATTCATAGCGTAGTGGGACACGGGGGTAACTGTAAACACAGCGTGTGTGAATTCGATTCCCACTTGAGGGAATTAATCATTTAAGATTTTTATATTCTCGCTCTGGTAACTAGGTAACGCGCAGCGTTAAGAATCACCATTCAACACGCAATATCTCGAAAAGTCGACGGAAAGTGTCTTAAGTCTTAATATTAGGTTCATTCCCCTGCCTGATACAGCGTAAAGCTAAAAAAGTTTTTCTGATTTTTTAGCATTTATGGAGAAACAATTTGAATAACGTCTTACTTAGAAATATGTATAGTATTTAAATTTACTAAGGCTGATTTAGTATTTTATATAGAGGAGGAAAATAACGGACTTAGTCTCTACATGGCGCATGTTAAATCAAATCAACGGCACTCGATATTATACTATCAGAATGTTAAAAAAAAATGTTATGTAATCCAAACGCGTTTGTAGCTTCTTAATCTGAACTAAGGCTTCAGGCGTTCTGCTAAAACTTGCTAAATAAATTATATTTAAATACAAATTAATACTGATTGAAATTAAAAATATTTATTAGACTCAGATAAGACAGAACATAGAAGTCGAATTAAGTTTTTCTTATAACATAACAATATGCAACAGTATGTACAGAATATATTTATGTACATTGATACATAAATTATAGAAAAAAATCCATGATAATAATATAATAAAAATCTTACCGCTAAGACTGATCCAGTTCCTTCAAGTGCCTCAAAAGCCAATTCCAAATCTTTGACTCCAACATTAGGAAACTCATCAACGCCACTTGGACACAAGAAACACTTGAACCCTACAACTCCAGCTTCAACCAAATCTCGTAAAGAACCCTTAAATAAGTAAAAATATTGTCTATTTGTTTGTCTATGTACATACGTATTAAGTATAAGTGCCTAAAATAATAGTAATTTTAAAAGTAAATAATATTAAATTGCTTGATGGTTCTATTTGTATAAATCAAACAATCTTAGCTTGGGTGTTAAGTGATAAACAAAACGCTGATTCATAAGTGCAGGTAACTTGCCTCTGAAACAAACAGTGTATGTATTTTTTTCGAACATGAGGTTAATGCTATTAGCCCTATTGGCTTTTACGACACCGGTTGGGTAGGGAAGAGGGTACACTGTCCCTGAAGATATGCAAGCATTAAGAAAGTGCTTATGAGTCTATGATGTAAGGGCGTCCTCTGCGGTACTCGAACCACGGCTTGCGGCCGTGGAGCGGACTGGGAAGGTTTTAAGCAAAAAACAAATTGTCCTTAAAATATAATATTTCAAATCTAACCTAAGATTTCGTTGCCTATTCTTGATATCTTCCAAAGACTAGTATCTACTACTGAGTATCTTATAATTTATTAAGGCAAATAGAAATTCTGACCAAAAAAATGTAATAGATTTTTTTCCTAATCAAATCAAGAATAGCGTACCTACCCTGGATTTTAGCATAGTTATTTTTAGCATAAAATAAAATAACAATCAATGAAATCTATCTCACATACACAATTCTCACCTGATTTCCAACAATTACCCCTCCCCAAAAACCAACATCCACATAAACGTGTCCTGCGGCCGAGTTAGCCTTTAATTTTAAATTTTCCAATGTTGTAGTAGGTGGAATAGAATTTCTGTAAAGATATATAGATAGTAGTAACATAAAAGCTTTTCCACGCCGTATCCCCCATATAGCAGAGTAGGCAGAGTTAGAGAGTAATTTTTGAGGCATTACGTGTTGAGTAATGGAACTCAACGTCACACTTTCCCTTGGTACCTTGGTACAGCGAAGATATGAAAATATTAATAAATAATGATTCATTTCCACGAATAGAAATCAAACCCAAGACCGTTGCGTTTGCAGTCACACGCTCGTGCTCCTACGCCACGAAAACCTCAATATGTAGTTTAATTATCATAAATATTTAATATATTTATAGTATGTGTCAAAATTATTATTTTATGTAAAATCGTAAAATTCTATTTAAATGTATATATTTGTGTATATTTGTATTTACAAAGGCATATCAACAATTGTAGTTATTCCTCCGGCTGCTGCGGCATTAGTGGCAGTCCGGAACCCTTCCCAGGCGGTTCGTCCTGGTTCGTTCACGTGCACATGAGAATCCACAACGCCGGCTATTAGCGCCCATTCCCCACCGTCAACTACCTGTAACAATATAATAATTGAATTATTGCAAAAAAATACTGAAATATTTCTAATTTAGCTTAGCGCTTTATCTAATTTAGCATTTATCACGCAGAGACTACCTAGTAGTAAAACACTCCGTTCTGCGGCTCTAGACCTTGCGTGCGAAGTGATAGGACTTAACGCCACACTTTGTTTTACGAAAGCAAGAAATTGAAAATAAATTAAAAAATAAAAAATTCATTCGAGTTGACCTCAGTAGAGTCGAGGATCGAACCTAAAACCATCGTTCATTACAAATTTTTCATTTTTAAGTTTCCGTAACTCGATAGAAACAAACGGAACCGTTATAGGATTACTGTGTTGTCGTTCTGTCTCTACTCGTTCCTTGTTGACTATTTATCTCAAGATCGCATGGAGATATCAAACTGAAATTCATATCAACAGTTCCTTGAAGAACAGAAAAAAAACGTTTATACATTGTCTTTGCAGTATTTTATATGAAATTAAATTAAATACGAAAAACGTCAAATCAAAGCCTATATGGTACTTCGTGAACCTCCAATAATGAAATTTGACAAGGAGAGACTTACAATACAAGGAAACAAAACGAAACATGGAAATTTATAAACGTATATCTAAGAAAAAAATGTATTTAACTATATATAAAGGTATATGTATTGTATGGTTTTTTTTGTTAATTATACATATTTTTAATTATAATCACCACCTACCTATCTGCTCATAACTATGACAGCTTCTTTTCGCTCTAAAGGTTGTCTGGAAGAGATGGCTACTTAGCCATAAGACCGCCTTTTGTGCATTTTGTTTTAAATATGTATGTGTATGTTTATTTCTATTGTGGTGTACAAATAAAGTAATAATAATTAAAAAAATTATCAGTAACAATATCGCACGTTAACTTACTTTACTAACATCCCTTGTCCAGTAGTAATAAGTACTATTGGTATAATATTTTTTAATTTCAATTTAATTATTCTATAAATTTAACCATATCCATGTTTGTATTACAAAAGTCTTTTTATACTGTATATATCACGCAAAACAAATATTACTGCTCTGTTCTTTAAGTATGGTGTCCAAGAACACACAAAAGAAAATGTTGCAAAAGCAAATATTAAAGAATTTACACCGATGTCTACTACAGAAGAAGACTTCTAAGTACCCATTTAAAACTAAACATTTTGTTATATGTATAACTTTTATTGCACCACTTAATGCACATTGAATAACCTGTCGCAATAATTGCTCATAATTTAATAAATATTTTATTAGAAACAATTGTTTTTTTTGTTTAATAATAACAAAAAAGAACCGACCATTAAGAAATGGTATAATTTCTTGATATCTTAAATGTCAAAGTTCAATTAAATGATTTAAAAGTGAGTTTACCTGTGAAAAATATTTTCAAAATGAACCTTATAATAAAAAAACATAACATTGTTGATACCCATTTCATACGGTAAAAATATAAAAGTAGAGTAGAGAAGAGAGCAGAGAAATAAAAAGAATTAAGTATACCTGTAGAACAAATCATTTTTTCGTACATATCATTTAATTTAATAAACATTCTCTAGTTGTCATAACTAAAAACAAAACATGTTAATATCTAACCTAAAATAAATAAACATAATGTTTTCACTACAGTCTAAAGTGCTATGCAGATTTAATTATTTTCCGGCGTCCTGTATTTTTATTTTATCAAGAAATACAAATATGTTGAGCACGCCTGCAAAAAAATACAGGCTGTCGCCCTTATCGACCTCTCAAGGTTGGATCTGCACTGCCGGAAAGAGACAGCTAACCACATGTTTAAAACGCTTAAACATAATACGCTTCTATATTTAACACAAATCTTACATCGATCTCGTTTTCTTTTTCTTCGATTAACTTGTTTGCTTCGTTCCTACTCAAAATTTTTTCTATGACTCCATTTTTATCGACCAGAACACCGCCATCGAAAATATTAGTTTCTGTTACCAAATGTCGGCTTAAAAATACTTGATGGCGTCCTGTCATCGCTGGCTGAGTCACGCACAACTACACTAATTGAGACACGCTCTTCAACTACCAGAATAATATGATAACGGAATGCTGAAATACCGATCTTGCCATAAATCCGTTTTAACTATTTTCTTTATTGTGAGTGACATGTTGATAACAATATAAATACATAACGATAACCAACTCGGCTGCTAGGAAGATTGAATTGTTACTAAGTCGTCAAATATTGTGTATTACTTCTTTATTTTCTTAGTAGTAGTCAATATTCATATCTAATAAAATAAACTGAAATAACACTTGGTTCCCTCTGCTAATCCTGCTGTGTGCGGGATACAGCGTGAGGCTGAGTTCATTTTTTTCAACATACTTAGATTACAATTAATTTCAATTTATGATAGATATTTAAAAAAATAAAGTGACAAAGACGAGAAGTATAAAAAAATTATTAATGCTGAACACTATTTACGAGTATTTTTTGTTTATCGAAAGAATTAGTTTTAATTTTATACATTCTATGACCTAACATATTCTAGAATAATAGCGACACTGCTCACAACGACATCTATTGTTTTATATTATACTTACTTATATTCATATTTTAAACTGTATTTGTGTCATAAAAAAAGATACAAGTCAATAAACTATTCTGTATAAAAATAAACCAACGACATGTTTTGCTATTTATGAATATGTATAGATATGTACCAATTCCATACCTATGTATGTAGTGACTTTGCTTTAAGCATGTTGACGAATCATCTAACAAATGCCAATGATTCACCTTGAACTTGACGTGCCTTAATTAAGCACGCGGGATGCTCCCGTTTGTCAATGACTTCAGTTAAGGTTTACCTGCGTACTATAAGCTATATACTTGTTCTATATACTTGTCCTACATCCGAGGAGTTTCTGAAGACCTAGATCAAGTACAAGCTGGACCGGTTCCAGCTACCATTTTCAAAGGGCAATGTCAACCACTTAAAATGTTTTCATTACAGTGGATAAGAACGATATATGATTATAATAGCTTCCTGCAAGCTCACTAATCCATATCTAATAACATTTGATTATTTGAACATAAATCTTTATTGTTACTAAATAATACCTAAAATTATAATTATTAATATTCGGCGAAAAGTGGGGAACGGAGTGTCTTAACACTATGCTCCCTCTGCCTATCCTGGTGTATGCGGGATATAGCATGAAACTAAATTATGATAAGAATTATTGATCAATCATCAGCTATCCGCACACAGCAGGGTAGGCAGATGGAACCTTTGTGTTAAGACACTCCGTTCTCCACTTTCTGACGAATTCTGGTGGCATTGCGCGTTGAGTGGCAACGCCGCGCTTTGCCTCGACACCAGAGTGAAGAAATGAAAATATAAACGTAAATAAATATTTCACTTCCTCGAGTGGGGATCGAATCGACCACCGTCGCGTTACAATTGTCTTGTGTTGCTGTGCCACGACGGCCTTAATTACTCGGTTATTAATCAATAACATCCTATATTCTTTTAATGCATAATTCTAAAATACTTATTTTATATTTATTATTTCTTTCAATATCCATCTCTATGTTATTATAGAAAGTTAATTCAAACAATAACTTCCTTAAGGAGGTTAATTTAGCGGTTCATTTATTCTACATGTATAACAAGGGTAAAGCCAATTTCAGGGTCCACTTAGTCAGTTTACTGTTAGCTGGCGAGGCGTCGGCGACTGTACGACGATAAACAATGTGGTGACATTGGCGGGAAGAAAGGAAGAGACGCTACTTGAATAGTAATTGTGCTTCACCTCTACACATCGCGGAACACGTAGCAGCTCTATACTACCTGAGCCACATTAGCTGGACACGCTGCGGCTTACGATAACGATAGTTTTTTGTTTATCTTTATAATGGTGTTAAGTAAAATAATTAATTAATTTGTATGTGATTTCTACTTAGCGTGATGTAAAAAAGAATTATAATGTAAGTACATTTTATTCATTCATTTGGAATTTCCTTATAATTATTTTGCAGCATTTATGCATAGAAAATTCTTACGATTTGGAGATATTCAAATAATAATTATTTGAAAATAGAATACTAGTAGTGTTTTTATAGATAAAATAAATTTGATATAGGTACATACTTGTAAGTTTTTAAAAACAAAGAATAGAAATTAAACTAAGTTTTTATATA
>DWGR01003346.1:0-12318 GCA_018247715.1 Heliconius burneyi | reverse complement strand
AGCCACGGATCTGTGGAATGGCCTACCCGCAGCAGTGTTTCCAGGTCGATATGATATGGGTACCTTCAAAAAGCGCGTCTACCTCCACCTTAAAGGCCGGCAACGCACCTGTAACTCCTCTGGTGTTTCACGGGGTCGTGGGCGGCGGTGATCACTTTAGGTGACCCGAACGCTCGTTTGCCTTGTCCTTTTACCATAAAAAAAAAAAACTTCACACGGGTTTTAAGTGCCGGGGGTGGTAATAATCCGGTCGAGTCTGCCCATGCGTGTCGCTAGCGACGTGACTCTCCCACTAGTAATTTAGTCGCCTCTTACGACACCACCAGTACCAGAGTAAAGCCGGGAACACACGGCGTATTGCTTATTTATATTTTTATTTTTTCCCCTGACACCATAACCCCGACGTAGATTTCTGCCACTCGACAAACATTACCTCAAAAAATTCAGCGATGCATGGGGAAGGGAGTGTTTTAACACTAGGTTTCCTCTGCCTACCCTCCTATATGCAATATACAGCGTGAAGCTGGAAAAAAAATATTACTTACGTATCATACCAATATATAAATCGGCTGTATAATTATTTTTTAATTGAATTCTTATAATGAAATGTTTTAATTAGCTTTTAATAAAGAACATCGCGTAATTAATTTCGCGTATTTCGTTGAACCTATGACCTTCTAGTTTCCATATTACTTTTCAAATGGTTTAAAGTTTATAAATGAGAGCTATTGAAAGTTAGAATAGGTCCCACGGGCGGGATTCAACGGGTACCATAATTTCTTTGCTGAAAACAGCTATAAAGGCAACAGTATTTATTTGCAAATACAATACGCTTAATCAAAAAGTGGAAAGGCGTAAAATGTATTAACTCAATAAGTTTTTTAATAATTGTGAATTGATATTTAAATATATTTGGATAGTTTAACTCAGATTATTGTCTGTGCGAAAATATTGTTTCAATTTTCGTGTCGTTACTCGATTGGCAATCGTTTCAAATTCGATGGAAATTCGAGAGCGGTTTCGTCAATATCTGTAATAAGTGCTCATTAATTGATAACTATAACAACAACACTATAGACAAATCGAAGAATTATAATTTGTAAGCCAGTCGAGGCCGTCGTGGCTCAGCGGCGCAGTATTCGCCTGTAAATTTGATAGTTTTGATTTGAATTTCCACTCAGAGAAAAGAATATTTTTTTTTCTTGCGGTGGTAACCAGATTTCCCTCTAATATATACTCTGCCTTCTAATTTAAAACAGTGCGTGTTGAATGTCGGAGCTTAACGCCGCAATTCATTCGACCTACGACCAACGTATTCAAAGTCTACCTATATGGTAAAAATCTAAGATTATATACAAAAATATACAGTACAGCCAAAAGTCACTTTACCTTACCCCTTCATTTCTAACATTTTATTAAAAGCACGTTCTCTCGGACAGATCTCACGATGTGGCGAGCTATAATACTTGTAGTGTATCTAACTTTAGAACCTGGAGCATCTCACGGAGCTGGCGGCGCACCCGTGGATTATTTTGTGCAAAAAGGAGCACCCTACGTTTGCTACTTGACATGTGAATACACTGGATGTAAGTTGCGCTTTGTGAAATGGAAAATTTTGGTATTTTACATTTTATTATTGCTATTATTATATATTGTGTATGAAATATGTAGGGTGAAGGTAAAATTTATGGTGAATTGTTTGGGAAATCTATTCTATAACATAATGCGTTTTTGGGTAAAATACATGTACATAGAATTAAGAGGCAAGTCGTGATGCAGGCGTGTAATATAAACGCGACAGGCCGTAGGTTCGATTCTTACTTAACGGAGTTTCCTTCTGCCTACTCTGCTATGTGCGAGATACAGCACCTAGAAACCTAAAAGCTCTTAGCCTCTTCATACATGCTCTCCCGGGGGTCCTCATGATTTTTCCTCCAGTATTTTTTATACTGTGTTTCCGAAAGTCTCCCCCTACGTCTCTTACTACTATATAGTACGGAAATGAAAATAATTCAATCCCCCGAGTGCAAATCGAACCTATAAACTTTCGGGACTCAGATGACATCGCCACGCTTTATGTTCTAACCAGAGAAAAGAAAAGAAAACTTATATTAGAGTAAAACTAAAAATATATAATATGACTTCAAAAATCGCCTATTTCACAAATAAAATAAATTATAAAGACACTCATCGTAATTAAAAAAATATTAAAATTATAAATACCACACATATCACCATTAAATACAAAGAAAATTGAAGACGAGGGCGACAAATATGTATAGATTTAATATATCGGACTAACGCGTCGCGTCGGCTCACTGCGCGTAAACTGGCTAAATCACTTAGTGCAGTACAGAGAGCCATCACTACCGCGGAGCAGGGACGTGTAGCGTGAATACAATACTCGTTACTGTTTTTAAACTATCCAATAAAAAGTCAGTTTTATTGGAAATGTGCGCGTATATGTCTCTTTTGAATAGAAAACATAATATTCAATTTGTGGCCAGTCGTGGCGCAGGAACGTAAGCTTGCGACTGAAAACATAAAAGGTTGTGGGTTTGATTCCCACTAGAGGAAATTAAATATTTAATATTTTCAATTCCCTTTTCTGGGAATGTTTCCTCATGACGGCGTTGAGTTCTGCTCCCAGAATTTGACAGAAAGTGGGGAACAGAAGTGTCTTAATACTAGGTCGTATTGAGGCAGATCAACATCTAAAACAATAAAAGTTATCAAATTATATTTCTTAGTTGGAAATAAAAAGTTAGTACACGACTTCATGGACAAAGGCATCAGGGTCTCGTTGCAGCTAATTGATAAAGGTTGCGATCTCGAAAGGAACTTGCTACAGTGGAATGTACCTGTTGGAGTACTTTTGGATGCCGGATGCAAAAAGACCGAAAATATTCTAGATACGGTAACTAGTCTTTTCAACTTTTTTTATTCAATTTTTCTTTGTCTCTTTATGTGATATCATAATATAATTTACTATTCTTTCTCCATAAGTCGACCACCCAGTATAAAAAGTATTTTTCTAAATGAATACAACCAAAAAGTAAGGTCTTCCCACACAAGGCAGTGTAAGCAGAGGGGACCTGGGAACCTACTACCATTAAAACACTTCCGTTGCCCTCAGCCAAATTCAGGGGGTATTGTGTGTTGAGTGATGGTACTCAAAGCCTCGCTTTGGCTTTTCATCAGAGCGTAGAAATAAAAATATTAAATATTTCATTTCCTCGAGTGGGAATCCAACTCACAACCTGCCGCGTTTACAGTGGCACGCTTGTTTCTGCAAGTACGACAGGCTAGAGGCCTGTCGTGCCACAGTTTTGTAATATTTATATAGAAATATAAATGTTATAACATATAATGATATGTATTCATCCTTTTAGTGAAATTTCTTTAATTATAATATAGAAGCGAATGACTTATTCGCTTCGGTAAAAAGACAAAGCGAGGCACTGAGTTGAGGTAGCTCAACCTAGTACCTACCGCTATTTGCGGGTCGCAGTGTGTAGCTGAAAAATGTTAAAAGAATATTCGTTAAGAAATCCTGTACTTTTGGTCCGCAAGGCATCTCGAGGTGTTCTTTTTGACGCCATGCATATGTGGCTTATTATGGAGACTGCGGAACACCAGAGTGGGAACATTCTGAACGTGTTACAGCGAATGAACCTCAGCGTAGACGCTGATGTCGTCGTTGCTTTTGATAAAGGTGAGTGTTAGTACCAAAAGTAGTTTAACAAAAAATAAAATTTTATTATGTTCAATAAATAAAAAATATATACGAGTTATCAATGATGATTTTTTAAGGAAATAAGAATTTCGTATATTATTATCTATTTTTTCTCCACTCTAAAACACAATAATAATTATAATTAAAATCGTACGTACGTACGTAAGGGGACAGTGAAAATTCACACCAACTATATACAGTAATTTAATTCGACAGGCGACCGCGTAGATCTAATAGATATTTTCAACTATGGAAAGATACAAGGAAATGATTTGGAGAAGAAATATGTAGGAGAATGGAGTCCAGAGGGCGGTGAGTTAAAAATGTATTTTTTATATTAGGAAAAATTGGTATAGAGCAAAATGAAAGAATAATAAGCATAATGTTAGTAGCAAGAGGGAACTCATTTATCAAATAAATACTATAAACGAGCGGAAAATAGAAATAGAATAAAGTTTTTTTTTCCATAAAAGCTCTCTATATAATAAGACAGTAAAATTATTTTGTCTGTCCATTTAATATTTCTGACTGAAATGGATAGATGTCCCTCTATCGGAGGGTCTTTATTTATTTTCTTGAAAAGAATAATAGAAAGCAAAAATTTTTTTTTTTGAATTTCCTGTCTGTCTGTCTGTCTGTATGTATGTATGTATGGTCACGTACATCTCTGAAAATACTGAACCGATTCATTTCAAACTTTTATCAATTGCTTTGTTTTAACTCAACCTAATATCCTCAGTTTGTTTCATCAAAATCGGATTATTAAAAAAGTTATCGAAGTTTGAATGAACGCAAGGTATTAGTTTGCCTGCGAAAATTTTATAGCATTTTTCTATATAAAGATGCAAGGCATCTTACATTAAGCAATTTAGCAATTCAATGGTTTAAGTCGAAATTAGTTCAACACACTGATGAAAACGACGACTTGATCTTCAAATTCATTCGTTACATTCTCCTTCGTATGTTTTCCATTCAACATAACATTGGCGAAGTTATTAGTGCTGGACTGGCACGCTCGGAACGCCATAAATAAAGAACAACAACAACAATCATGTAGTTCAAGCGGGCGAAGCCGCTAGCGGGCCGCTAGTATATAATAAATTAATAAATGTTTTCCATAAAAGTCAACTTTACTATAAGACAAAGATATTATCATATACTAGTTTTTGTATGAAATATTTATTCCAAACAAATAACATATCCCTTGAATTTTCATGACTCGTACACAATTTCAGGCCTGAATGTTTCGCTGAACAGATTCAAGTATTATGATCGGTGGGATTTCCACAATTTAACTCTGCGAGCTGTCACTGTGGTGAATATTATTGCTATACACATTTACACACAAACATACAAAACCTTCAATACAAGTTATAATATACATATTTTATATATTTATACTCGCATATATGTATATAAAATAATATGTGGCCAGGCCAGCAGCCTTGAGTTTGTGTTAAATATAAATCTAAAAACGGTCCTTTTATATAAACAATTTGGGATTTCAATTTCGAAAGATGAAAATGATTCTCAGATGAGATAGTTGGAAAATGAAGAAATTAAAAGTAAAAAAAAGAGTGGACATCTATCGCTCTGGTAAGGGTCATAAAAAGCAGTGTCTTAACACAAGGTTTCGTCTTCCTACTCTTGTTTATGCGGGATACAGGGTGAAGATAAGAAAAATAAAAATGCCAGAATAAAAGTAAGGTCAAAATTCTAGTGATGATTCTATAGATAAATTATTAATTTATGTGCTTTTTTTATAACCACGCGATGATCTGCCGATACTCAAAGAAAAAGAAGAAAATATTTGTATTTTTTTTAGATGTGACGGGAGCGGAGTGTCTAACTAAAATTTCTTCTGCCAACCCTACTGTGTGCGCGATGTAGCGTAAAACTAAATACAAAATAATTTCCACTATATTTTTTAAATAGATTTTAGGCAGCCCAAAAGATTTCAAGCCTGAAATGCTATCGGACGTGGGATATAAAGCCGCAGTGCCGCTCTTGACTAAAATACCGACACAGCTGCTGTATATACTCAAGGATATACATCATTTCAGGTTAGTTTTCGCTTGCACGCAGTATGGATACAAGAATACATATGAAATTATCATACCAATATTATTATTTAAGTATTAAAATCACGTTATTTACGGAAAATAATAAAGACAAGAAATGGGCACTTTAGAGAAGTGCTCGTATTTATTAAATAGCAACGATTTCTCGAGTGGGGTTTAAACTCACTACCAAAGTCATATATTATTGACCAATGGCAACATTTGTAAAACATGAATATTTCATCAGTTTCAAGTACACCGTCGCGGGGCGCTGGATCGGGTCGCCGGAGAGGAACTCCACTTTGGTATTGTCATATTATATGTCATATCGCTCGCTTGCACGTTTCAAAGAGCTCACACTAAAACAGCTTCCTTTATAAATTTAAATATCATATTATAAATTATATATATTAAAACGTGTGACTTTAAATATATTATGTATGTTTTTTTTACTTATTTCGTAAAAAAACATAAGACGATATTTATTTAAACTTGTCAATTTTGGTTTATTAAAGAAAAATATGAGAGTCAACTATTAATATTATGTATAAAATTAACTGTACGTATTGAATGATTTTGAAAATATTAACTGCTTGGGTTCGTTTCCCACTTAGAGGAATAATTTAGTTTGATTTTCCATCGTGCTATACGATATTACGTATCGAACAGGCGGTCACCAACTCCCTATTCTGGGGAGAGCAAGACATCTCCTGCACTTGCGCGAGGATGTTCAAGCATTGGTTGGAGTGGGTCGATGTGTTCTCTCCACCTGCTACTAGCTTTGAGTATGTATTTGTTATTATAATATTATTAAATATGTTTGGTTTGAATGTCTATTTAATATTGAATAATAAACAATAATAACATCATGTACAGTGTTTTGTTCTTTGATTATATTTTTTTTATTTGTAGTTTTTCTTAAAATTGAGATTCTAATTCAATTATAAATGCCTATGTTAATGAGAAGAGAGAAGCTCTCAATAAAATATCTATAAATATTTGATAGAGGGCACTTATAACGTTTCACAGGACAAAATTCTACTACCTGATCTTAGACCAAGGTATAGGTAGCTATGAGAATAGGTTCCTGAAGCCTTTATCAAGCGGCGTATGGTTCTGGACGGCAGCATCGGGGGTCGCGTGTACAGTACTTCTAGGTATAGCTGCAGTGCTAGAAGCAAGAAGCGAGCCTGGATTATATGCATTTTTTAGCGTTTTTGCTGTTATTTGTCAACAGGGTATGTAATGTTTGTTGTAAGGTTTTTAGTTTTAACTGAATCTTTCCTAAAATGTGATGAGTACGGAAAATTTGGAATGTTTTAACTGAAATAAACATTGCGCTGTAAATACGATGGTTTTGGATTTCCATAATGTTTACAAGTACAATTTTGTACAACCCAGTGTTGTATGCTGTGCCTGCCCTGTTATTGAAAATGAAAACGGTGAATTTGGAAAGCAAAGTAATTTAAATTTATATTTAAGTTCTCATATCATAAATTAATTATGTTAAGTAAGTTAATTACTTTTATTCCAATAAAAAATGATAACATAAAACAACATCTCTATTCAACAATTCATATGAAAATGCAGAATATTTTATATGGAAATTTCAGAATTATTTAAAAATATTCAATTTCCAGCATATGAAGATGGAGTCAATTTATTTGAAGAAATGTCCTCGAGTCAAGGTAAATATATTCTGTAACGCATACCTATTACGAACATTCTTTTACTTTTATATCACAGTCTATGATGAAAAGGCTAAAGCCTCATGCTTTATCTTGAATATAACATGTATTAAAAAACAAATAAAAGGCACTTTTATTGGAAACGTATAAAAATCTGGTGGCTAGATTTGAGCCCTACCTTACGAACTCTCATTTTGCATAAAATTTCAGAACAATTTGTCTAAATACACTGTACATAATATAATTTAGGTCGTCGTCTTATTCTTCTCGTCGTGGGCATGACTAGTATGCTACTATACAACTACTACACGAGCAGCGTGGTCTCGTGGTTGCTGAACGCGGCCGCGCCCACCCTCGCCGACATGGACGCGCTCATCAATAGCGACCTTGAACTGGTCTTTGAAGATATTGGATATACCAGGGGGTGGCTTGATGTATGTATTTAATTTTAACCTTTACCTTAACGTGGTTTCCTGCATATGGTAGGGCAGGCAGACGGGTCTAGTGGGAATTGAACTCACGAAGATCGCTTATACAGTTCGTGGGTTTAATTGCTTGAAGTGTTAAGATATGATTTATTAGATGAATAGAATGTGGGTTCAAATCTCGATGTAGAAGCAAAATATCATATTTAATATCTAGATTTTTTGGGGAGATTTCGTAAAACGCAGAAAGAATATTGATAATTTGTATGCGATGAACTAATATATTTTCATTACGGTAATATTGTAGAACCCAGGCTTCTTCTACTACAGCGGCTACAAGAACCCTAAGGAGGACGAGCTCCGGCTGAAGAAAGTGACGAGAGCGCGGCGCACAACCGCGTTATTGCAACCCGCCGCCGCCATCAGCCTTATACGGACTGGGAGTTAGTAGTGTTTATATAATAGTATGTTGTGATGTGAATTTGTTTGTTCATTTATTTTTTCTGTCATTTATATTTTATTTTGTACCATCCAGGTTTGTTCACTTTTTCTATTTCTACCAGATTTCGAAGCCAGCTATAGAAGTAAATGTATTTATATACACAGGTAATAAAATAATAAAAAACAAACAAAAAATAATGTAAACGAACTTTAAAAATAAAAATAATAAAAAAAACAATTTATTGCTAATCTAGCACTACTCTCATTATTTGACAATTGTTATGAATCCAGCATACGCGTACCACACGGAGCCCTACACCGCGTACCAGGTTATCTCGCGCACGTTCTCAGAGCGCGAGCTGTGCGAGCTCGGCGCCCTGCGGATGCTGGGACCTGATAACGTGTACATATTCGGTCAGAAACGAAGTCCGTATAAACAATTCTTTGTTTGGAGGTTTGTGTTTATGCATATGTATATACCTTTTTCTAGCTGTATACCGCATGTAGCAGGGTAGTCAGAAGAGCCTAGCGTCAAGACACTCCGCTCCCCACATTCCGCCAATTTCTGGAGGCATTGCGTATTGAGTGCCGGACATCAACAACACGCTTTCCCTCATAACAGAGTGAGACTCCTCGAATAGGAATCACAACTTGTGGCGTTGACAGTCGCACGCTTGAGCCCCTGTGTAACAACCTATATGTACTTATATACAACTCTACATATGTATTTACGCATATAAATATAAATTTACAATTATACATTTTCATATACTTGAAGGTGTACTTACTATGTAGGTTGTACTAATACTTACAAAATAAATATACATATAATCGAAATCTTTGAAGAGTTAAGTAACGCAATGGTTGTGGGTTCGATCCCCACTCGAGGAAGTGAAATATTTATTTATGTTCCTATTTCCATTTCTTCCATCTGGTGTCGAGGCGGAGCGCGGCGTTAAGTGAGTTGAGTCAGGGCGAAAAAATGGAAATATAAATTAATATTTTATTTCCAAAAATGGGAATAAAAGTATGTTTTACAAAAACACAAATAAAATAAAATTAAATAAAATGATTTAGTTACTTTACCGGAAGGGCTGGCGACAATCCGAAAGAGGTGAGAATTACAAAACGCTTTTTCCTCAAAAAAAAGAAATTCTTTCTCTTTGGAATAATCGCATTTATATATTGTTTGCAATTACAACATTTTTTATTAATGTTAAATACACAACATATTTTTTACCTCCATAGTTAAATTATAACGCAAAATATAAACATGGAATAGTTTGTATTATACGATTTTAAAAAGTACTGAAAAAATAAAGAGAGTTGATATACGACAGGTAGTTCAGCTCAGGTAGTTAATATCCATATCTCTCAAACTAGTAAACCGAATTTTGATCTTGTTCTGTTCTCTAAGTTGGAATATAGTGTTTTGGCACTAAGTTCCCTCTAGCTATGTACAAGTGGGATACGGCGTAGAGCGAAATAATATTATTTTTTTTAGTCTCATGCGTCTTCTCGAGCGCGGTCACACATCTTTAGCGAGCGCGCGCGTGTCCGGTCCACGTCCTACATGCTCGGGAAGAGCGCCGCGCGCACTCGCTTTAGGACAGGCGGCGCCGGCTTTCGCGGCGTTAGGTTACGCTGCGTTGCTATCTATTATTATAGCTGTGGTGGAGGTTTGGTTTCATAAGTAAGTGGGATTTTTATTATTAATATTAGTAAATTGAAACTAATTGTACATTAGATTTAATATTATGCCAGGTGTGACTGTGATATCTTCCAAGTGTAATGCAAATGTTTCTTTTTGTGGTCTGGTAAGAAAAGGTTTTGTGGTCTGGTTTCACTTAGTGCTGCTTTAAGTAAAGTATAATCAATATAATTTATTTATAGTTGAAATTTACCATTAATTAGTAGAAAGAGGTATGTGGAGATGGTAGCGTTTGGCGCTCCGTTCTCTCTGACTAACCCGCCAGGGATAAAGCGTGAAGTTATATTATGTCATGTTACCATTAGTAGGCTAACATCTATCTACTTTATTCAAAGCAAAACAAACCTAAAGAAAAAATAACATCACAACCTAGACCCACCAAAAAAATAATTGACTCCAAATCACAGTACAATTCATAATTTATCATAAAAAGCTAAAACAATAAGGAATGGTCAATTTACCAATATTTATTCCAGAGCCCAAAATAAAAAACAAGCCCCCGGAGAGTTTGATAATCGCGCACATAACGCAGAGAGGAGTGATTTTTGTGAAGCATAAAAAAACAATAAAGGAAAGATGCTTGACGCCCGTCAAGGGGCTGGCTGCTTAGTGCTTCTGCACATTACAAGCGTTTAGGTCGCGTTTTAATTGGCACTGCTTGGCGGTTTTCGCTCTGTTTGGATAAGGAAATTATTATAATTTGAATATAAATATAGTCATTGGCAAATTAAAAACAAAAGGTAATTTCAAATTATATATAATATACATGTATGATATTATTATTATATAGACGTATGTTAAGTAGATCGAGCGTTTTCTTAAATTTATAAAATAATATATATTTTAAAAATGAGAATCTGTTTTATTCATTTAAGCATAAGTGGAATCTTTAGCCTTTTGATACCCACTTTTGGACATAGATATCCCTCAAAGATTAATTCTATGCTGCTTGCAATTCAATGGCTTTCTGTTTGACTTGAAATGTTATTGACTAGAAATGTTATAAGTAGTGCGTACATATAACGTGCTTATATTATTGGCAAAGTAATAAAAAAAGATGGCAGTTTAATGACCGCATAGGTTTTTATTTAAATCTGTTTACTATAATTATATTATAAAGATACATTTACTTTATTTATCTAAATATTTTACTCAAAAACATCAAATTCTAATGTATTAACTTCATTGGCCCAATTATGTAGTATACTTCCCTTCTCTGTGTTTGTGAATCCGATCTTCACTCGTGTTGAAGGATTAAATATGATGTTAATTCCTCTGGATTACTATCCTTAAGCACAACATTGCTCATATAAATAATATAGTGATTTATAATTTCTTATCTCAAATACAAAATGAACAGCGTTTAAAAAACGCCGTTAGTCTAACGCACACCGGCCACGTCCGTCCCGTCTCACCGTTGAGTAATGGAGGCGCGTCGGCGGGTATCTAAATCGCGCGTTATAAATGACGCGATCAATTCTTGTTTACTCTCGAGGGCCCTCATTGAATGCACTCCCGCTTATTTTAATAGATTGAAGATCACTTAACGTAGAATGATGATATTAGAACGCCTTTTATTGAAAACGTGTCGATACTGCTTAAGGTTATTCAAAATTTTTATTAGGTTGTTTTTAATATTGTGCTATGTATATGTTGTAGTGAGAAATCACTGAGGCATTCGTGGCGCAGTGGCGCAAGCGTGCGACTGTAAGCGCGATGGTTGTGGATTCGACAACCATCGCGTTTATAGTCGGGGTTCGGGAGAATGAAATATTTAATATTTCCATTTCCTTTCTCATTCAACATCGAATGTCTAAAATTTTAACGGTGGAAGAGTTAAAAGTTGGGAACCGAAGTGGGAACGTAGTGTCTGATCAATTGATTCCAGGTTCCCTCTACATTCGCTGCTATGTGCGTGATACAGTGTGAAGCTAAACAAATACACTAAAAACCATTACATGTATCAAGTTTTTGTATTAGTTAATTGAAAATGCTGGTTAAACACATTTTAAAAGAAATAGTTATTGAAAACTACTATACACAGAAACAATAATGACATATCCGCATAGTAAAGCAAATTTAGCCGTGTGTTCCCGGCTTAGAATAGGATCACCCTGGTACTGGTGGTGCCGTAAGAGGCGACTAAAGTACGAGTGGGAGAGTCACGTTGCCAGCAATGGCGACACGCATGGGCAGACTCGACCGGATCATTACCACCCCCGGCATTTAAAACCGGCGTGAAGTAGTGGCTTTATGC
>DWGR01003345.1:0-12319 GCA_018247715.1 Heliconius burneyi | reverse complement strand
ACTGCAATACATACCAGAAAACGCAGAGGGAATCTGGGATAAACGTTAAGTTAAGTAAGTGTCAAGACACTTCATTGTCATTAAGACACGTTCCTCCAAACGCTGGAGTTTTCCGTGTTTGGTAGCGCAATGTCAAAGCGCAGCATTGACGTTCGCAATATATATATATATATATATATATATATATATATATATATGTATATATATTCTAATGGGAATCGAACCCATAACTTATTGCCTTCATAGTAGCGGGCTTGTGCGCCACGACCCTCTGGCCTCTACTATAATATAACTTAGCTTCACGCTTTATCCCTAGCGGGGTAGTCAGAAAGAACGGAGTGCCAAACGCTACGGCCTCTACATACCTCTTTCGTCTCGCCCACAATAATAATCTACTATAATACACTTTCTATAAAATAAAAAATATATATTGTAAAAAGCTTAAATATAAAAATGTATTAAAACTGTTTTTCATAGACGAACACCATCGACACGGAAACAAACGCGATAACAGTTAACGGCCCGGTTAATTGAAGTCTTTTAACCGATATATTTTTTTATTAATCTCTACATGTGTATAAAAGGCTGTCGTAAATAATTGGCTAACAGATAACGCACAGTCGGAATTACGCGGCGTACAACGCTGTATTTTGTCACGAAATGCTTTCCGACATTCAATGTGGTAGACTGAAAGTAGCTAATGTACTCCGATTTCGACTTACCAAACATTATTAAAATAAAAAGTATTTTATGGCGGAATTCAACGCTGCATTTTTTTTTCACATTACATCGGTGACCTTCGTTTAAAGGTAGCGCCGCAACGCCCTCAATTATAAATATTAATTAAATCGGGAAGGTCAAAATTAGTGTAATTTGACAAATTAATAACTTACACAGAAAAAAATACTATGACATGTCAATTATAACTAGGTAGTAAATGTTATAAGTGGGACCGACTGTCGATTCCCTTGAACCTAGCTAACGATCCTCCTGGGTATTACGCCATTCCTTCTGTCAATATATACAGGCTGTACTAATATGTTAATAAAACATCTTGTTTATGTAAATATGTGGGGCCGTCGCGGCACAGGGAGACAAGAGTGTAAATGAAACGCGATAGTAGTGTGTTTGATTCCCAATCAGGGGTATGAATTATTACTTAGTAATATTTTTCATTTCTTCGCTCTGATAATAAGACAAAAGCGCGGCGTTGAGTTCCGCCGCTCAAAACGCAATTGCTCGAAAGTTTGGCGGAAAGTGGGGAATGGAGTGACATTAGGTTTCCTCTGCCTACCCTGCTATATGAACAATAAAACATGAGGAAACCTTGTTATACGATGTATTAAATTGTAGATAAACGTATCTCAAAAAAAAATAGAATATAGCCACAAAGTCTCCGGTGAAGGGAGATATTATATATTTTTTTTAATTTTTCCGTTTCAGAACCTCATCGATGTTCGTAATATTGTAATCACTTTGTATTTTCCACTCGACCGTGAATTTTCGAATGAGTTCAAAGCTTTTTATATTAATTGAGATAATCTTTTAACAAGCGCCGAGTGAAACCTTTTTAACAGATGACCTTACAATTTTGTCTTTTTTAACTATTCTATTAAACATTCACATGTGTTTAATTTCATTAATAATTTTGAACTTGTAGAAGGACAATGTATATTTTTTTAGCTTCACGTTGTCGCCCGCACATTTCAGAGTAGAGAAAGGGGACCTGGAAACCTAGTGTCCAATCCACTCCGTTTCCTTTAAAATGCTTCCGTTGCCTACATTCCGAAACTCAACGTCTCTCCTTGCCTCGATTGTAGTCAAGGTGTTTACAGTTATACGCTTGTGTCCGTCTGCCTCGACTGGTACCAAAAATTTGATTGGTTGACAACACCAATTTTAGAAAGTGCTAATTGTAATTGAAAAAAATATTTTGAAAAAAGTTGGCTACTAAGGCCAGTCGTGGCGGAAGGACACAAAACGCGACAGGTTGTGGGTACGATTTCCACTCGAAAACTGAAATATTTAATTATTTCATTTTCTTCGCTCTGGCGAGGCAAAAAGGAAAGAGCTCGCCCATCAGCTTTTTGGATGAACTTAATCTCAGACACTGAGCACATTGACCTTCGGCACCGCGGAACCGTCGGTTCCTCGGTCTTCCAAAGTCGAGTTCGAAGATAGCTCTCAAGTTTCTCACCGATTTTGGCGATATGCTCGAACCTTGCTTTGGCAATTTGCCACTTAAAGAACCTAGAGGCTCGGTTATACTTACTTTTTGAATTCTTCACCTTCGGATCCTTAGTAACCACTGGCTCGACCTAGATTTGATATGCCTCACGTTTGGGCAGCTAAAGGCAGCAATTTTACAAGGTGTATCAAACCAAAGCTGTGACTGGCCAGCTATTGGCACTACAGTGCTAGGAATATAAAGTTCCATGCCTTGTAGAACCATGTTGGCAACAGCAGCGGCACAGGTACTAGGATCATTAGAAGAGAAGGAAATTAATTAAGGATCAGATGAGTAAAATGTAGTCGTCAGTTTTATAATTTTAGTTTATATAAATTAAAATCCTGAAGCCATATCACGATTACATAGTAATTTCTCAATTATATGAATCAATAGCATTAATTCTATCCTATTAGATAAAGGTTATATTATATTTAGATACCACGCGAAATTATTTTATTATATTGTATATTATTATTAGTTTCACACTTTATCCCCAGAGAGAAGCCTAATAGAATATGGTGTATGGGCTCTGCATCTCTCTTTGAGCTTGTCGACTCGTCCTCTGTCATTTTTTTTTCTATAATAAAATAAAAATAACTGCGATTTGAAATATGTATGTATGTATATGAGAAAACCCAAAACACTTATTTTTAAAGTACTTTGTCTTTTGGTCTGATTTTCTGTTAGCTTATTAGTAGAAATGAATTACCAATTTTAAAAAAAATTATCCCCTCCGGATTAACCCTCTTCCGGTGGTGAGAATTAAGTTTCATGCCATCAGGCTAGGGCGCTAGAATGAGAAACCTCCTCATTGCTTCCTGCATATGCTTTTAATCCAAAATCAGCCAACATTTTAAATAATTATTAATCGAAGAATTATTATTAACTTTCCGCTAAACTCTTTCAACATAGTTTGTACGATTAATACAGAGACTTGCTTGTATTGCATATTAAACCTGAACTCTCCTTAACACCCTAATATAAAGATAAAAATATATTTTATGTATTAATTAAATATATTTTAAAAAAAATACTTTATTATTATCCTATAATAAAGAATGTAATACTGAAAATTATTTTTTATACATTTAAAAACAACCTGTAAACTCTCGACCTGTAACAAAGGTGACTCAGTGAGGTGCGTTCGTAATTTACTTTATTAACGTTGGACTACTAGCGCTATTCACCGTTAACTTAAATGTGTATATTTATTTCTTAATAAATAAAAATGCATATATAATCCATATTATAATTCATAATTGCTACTTTAAATACTTAGGGTGTATCTTTCTAGCTCTACGTTTTTAGGGTTCCGTGCCTCAAAAGGAAAAGGCCCTTATAGGGTTGATTTCGCCGGTTTTTTTTTCATATATAACAGAACAGGCAGAGGGAACTTAACGTGTGGTAAAACACACTGACCTTGTTTTCTACCCAATATTGAAACCTGTTGACAGGTTGCACTCAACGTCGCGTTTGACCTATTAATTCGTTATCGACCTTTGAGTGGGCTACGGCCACGCTATATCCCACATAGGAGTGTAGACGGAAGTAACCTAGTATTGACACTCCGTTCCCCTCACACCGCAAAAGAGAGATTGTGTGTTAAGTAGAGTCAAAACAGCGATTAGACATTATTTTTAACATTTAGCAAAAAAGGTATGCTTTAAAACAAGAAATAAGTAATTACGATAAAATGACTTTGAAAAACGACCGTTTTACGTGCTGCTATCGCTAATTGAACGGAAAATGTCCAACTTTACACATTTGCGAGAAAGTTACGAATTATTTAGACTTTACTAATATACTTATTTTAGTTTATAATAATACATAAACGTTAAATTTGGAACTGTTATAATATTAGAGGACTACCTATTGTTAAGACAATTTCTTTTATAACACATTACGGTTATGGTGGTGGAACATAACTCCGCGCATTATATTTTTTTAGCTTTTCTGACATTGCTCCCTTACACATGATATTTTTTTGTATACCGAAAACATAAGGAAATCACATTTTTGGTAAACGTATAAAAATTTACGTTTATGTGATTTTTCTAAAAAATATATTTTTCTTTCCTAAGGAATAAATAAAAATCGTTCAGAAAAATTGTGAGTATAGGACTCTTCTATCCATCTACCTGTCACCCGCCATACATGAAGTATCATTTGTAATCAATGTTTGGTCGACGGATGAAGGGTTGGTATAAGGGTTAATGAATGTTTTGTTGGGATCTAGATATTTTTAGTCTAAGAAAATAAATATATAAGAAAGAATAATTGTGAAACAAGGCGATTATACATAAGGAATTTAAGAGAGATAATTCAAAGAGACACCTAGCACCATATTCTGGTACACTTACCACCTTACACCATATTACTACTAAGCTAAATATGTTTGAAAATTAAAAATATCAGTCACAGAACATTTTTTTTATTATAGATTCAAAGACATTCATCTTCCGTTGTTGTATTTGAACAGTAATCAAGACGATTGTGGATTCGATTCTGATCTGATGAATAGCTTCTGCTCTGCAAAACCTGGTGTTTCCCGCTCCCTAACCTTTTTTTTATAGGAAAATGACAAGGCAAACGAGCGTTCGGGTCACCTGAAGGTAGCTACAGGTGTGTTGCCGGCCTTTAAGGTAGAGATAGATGCACTTCTTGGAGGTACCCATGTCATATCGACCTGGTAACACTGCCGAGGGTAAGCCATTCCACAGTTCCGTGGCGCGTGGAAGGAAATTCCTACGAAACTGCAGAGTAGTGGAGTGCCACGTATCCAGGTGGTGTGGATGATATTTAAGTTTGCCCTTTAAGTATACTCTGCTATGAAATTGTGCAGCTACAAAAAGATATAAATAGATAAATACACTATTATCGACAAATGGAAATTTACTGACTGTACGTCTCGTAAGTTAAGCCACACTTGGATAAAATTAAATACTATAATTTAAGAACAATCTATGTCCCATTTCTGTGTTTTATTTGTTATTGACTTAGTATGTAAAGGTCGTGGGTGAAACTTCACGCATTTGTATGCAGATAGCGTGTAGTCTTCACACTGTTTTGTATTGCATAATGATAAGAGCACATATCAAGCTATTTTAAAGGAGAAAAAGTTTTATAAGAACCTAAACATAAAAATTTATATTTTTTTACACATTATTAGTTTTTTGTTTGTATCGTGGCCGTCGTGACCCAGTGGCCCAAAGATGTGACTGTAAAATGACGGTAGTGGGTTTGATCCCCACTCAAGGAAGTGAAATATTTATTTACGTTTATATTTCCATTTCTTCGCTCTGGTGTCGAGGCAAAGTGCGGCGTTGAGTTCTGCCACTCAACACGCAATGCCTCCAGAATTCGGCAGAAAATGAGGAACGGAATGTGTTAACACTAGGTTCCCTCTGCCTACCCTGCTGTGTGCAGGATACAGCGTTTTTGTTAATATAAAAGCCAACGACACGCAAGGGCTAGCGGATATGTAATATTTTCTTTTGCTCACTCTGGTTATGAGATACACCATTGAGTTCCATCACTCAACACGCAATGCCTCAAGAATTTGGGGGTAAATGAGAAACGGAAGTGTCTTAATAGGGAACCCTGCTATGCGCGGAACACACGGAGCACATGAAGCTAAAAAAATATTCTATTCTTATAGCATTACATTTTTTGAAACTAGTTAATAATTAATGCTAAGGTATCAAAAATACAAAAGCTTTTATTAATTAAATTATTATTCGAGAATCAATAATAATATTAAACCATCATAAAAAATATTCAAATACTACTACTGTACTAATCCTTTCTATTCCAGCTTCAATATAGAATAATCCCAAAGGTCAAGGCCATGACGCATATCACATCCAGATAGCGCCCCATTTCATTTCAAGAATTTCTGTACTAATACACACGTCACTGGCAAATAGCAAAAAGCTTTGCACCGTACATACTCGTATTATTAATAACGGAGAAAGACTTTTTTATCCTCATATATCATACTTTTCGTAGTGATAAAGATATAGAGGCAAATCACTTAACTCTCGTAATAAAAAAGTTGTGTTAAGCTTTTTTTGTATTCCGATGTTTTTTTGAAACACTGCGTGTTGAGTGGCGGAATTCAACACCGCACTTTGTCTTGTGACTAGAGCACGGAAATGAACATATTAAATAACAAGCGACCTTCGCGCGGATTCGCCCGCTTACAACACATCTTGTTATCATTTGGCCTAACCCAAATCTACATATATTGTAACCTACATATTATTCTTATCTATTAAGCAGATTATTGCAAAATATTTAAATCCGTTCAGTAGTTTTTGTGTTAAAGTGGAACAAACATCTTCATCATCATTCCCCACTTTAATCTCATATTGGATAATTAAGATAGAAAATAAAACTTTGCCTATCCCGAAAATTCTCGTAAATAGAAATAAAAATTGAAAATTAATAAAAATGCACAGCATCATTCCTTGTTGAAAAGCCACGCGACCTCAATTATACAGCTTGCATATTTCAATTAGCATAATTGAAAAACTGAATTGTCACTTTGTTTGTATCTCTTAATATTTAATCATAAAATCATATCTTTAATATTTGTTCCCAGTCCGATCGAAGGCTGTAGGCCGAGGTTCGAGCCCCGCTAGGGGGCGCCCCTATAGCTTTTGATTTTATTTACACAGGTAGCCATCCAGTGCCTGATTATTCCTCAGGGAAAGAGTACCCTCTTCCCTACCCAACCGGTGTCGCTGTAGAAGCCAATAAGGCTAACAGCATTAATGTCAAATTCGAAAAAAAAAATCTTTAATATTTGTATAGCTAGATTGTGATAATTTTGCCGTGTGTTCCCTTAGAGGCTTAGAGTCACCCTGGTGGTGTCGTAAGAGGCGACTAAAGTACGAGTGGGAGAGTCACGTCGCCAGCCATGGCGACACGCATGGGCAGACTCGACCGGATCATTACCACCCCCGGCATTTAAAACCGGCGTGAAGTAATGACTTTATGCCACTGCGTTTTGCATTATGTAATGACGGGCTCTGGCGCCCAACCACCTCAAAAGCTGGCAACGCACCAGTACCTTCTCTGGTGTTACGAGGTATCATGAGCGGCGCTGATCACTTACAATCAGGTGACTCGTACGCTCGTTTGCCATGCTTTTTCCATAAAATAATAATAATAATCGGGGGTTCAAATTTTAATCAGAGTATTAGAAAGAAATAGAAATAGGTTCATTTATCCACTGTGGATCTCGGTGTATTTTTACTTTAGTTGCACGTTTTATCTTTAGCGGGGTTACCACGGAGAACGGGGCGACGAACCGGGCTACGGACTCAACATACCTCCTTCACCCTGTCTATTATTACCTGTCAGCCTCTTCATACATGCCTTCGGGGGGTCCTTTTGCTTTGACGTGAGCTTACTCCAGTAACATTGAGCCTGCGCTCTCGAAGGATATTTTGCCGTTATCTGTCACATCGATATTTTAAATAGATTTACACTTTTTCTTTAGATTATTTAGAACTAAGCTATTAAATCTCTTAGTAGTAACATTATTATCTCATACAATAAATTGTCCACAACCACTCGCTCTAAAATAAGAGGATTCCCACAAAGGTCAAGGTCCACGCATATCAAATTCAGGGTGCGCTTCCTTAATTCGCTAGCGGAATTTATCGCATGGCATGGACTACCGGCCTAATGGCCTTACTTGTGATGTATTTCTATTACTCGTATACTAGTTGTTACATACAGATTTATAGTAAAGTAATAGTTATGTCATACATAAAAATTGTCGCACAGTGAACAGCGTTGAAGTGTAAACGTGATGATAGTGGGTTTGATCCCTACTCGGAAAAATGTTTATATTTTTTGCTTTACGCTGTATTCCATACTTCCTCTGCCTACCGAGCAGTATCCCACGCAACTGGGTCAACAGAGGAAACCTGAGAACTTCGTTTTAAGGCACTCCGTTCTCCATTAAAGCACTGCCATTCCCCACTTTCGACTGAATTTTTGAGGCATTGCGTGTTGAGTTGCGGAACTCAACGCGGCGCTTCATTATATTAAGTCTTTGTATTCCAATATTAATGCAACTGTTGCGTTCTTTTAAAGATTATTTCAATATACTCAGTTCTCCTTTCAATATATTTTAGAGGTAAAGCGTTTTATGCGGCGGACTACAGAGGTTAAAATCGATCTCGTGACCGTCATGTATATGTAGCTCAAAATTTTTAAACCAATTAAAGTTTTACGTTAAACGCAGTCAAACGCGAAGGACTATTGTATATTTAGAAAATAGTCTTACTGTGTTAAAAGTATTTTAAGCAAATGACCACATACATGTTCAGCCATTTATTATGTTTGGTAATACCGCAATGATCAGGTGTTAAGCGAATAATTTACAGAGTACGTGCGCCAATAGAGCGGTCGTCGGGGACGATAAATCTTCAATTTGGCACTATTATTATATGGTCTACTAAATTACTATAGGATATTCAGTTTCAGTAATTTCTAACTGCACTTTATATAGATGTTACTAGGACTATATTTGATAAGTGACTACAGTATACCATATAGCGGATTCAAATTTAAAAATACATACAAAAAAACAAACGATCGAGTCTCTTCGTTTTTGAACTTAGTTAATCATGTGCGTTTGCTTTCGCTGTATTTAGTATTACTTAACGAATTATAAAGATAAGTTAACGATATAAATCGCTTTTTCTGTAAGAGTAATGTGACTACTTCACCCACCAAACCCAGATTAAAAAGCGATGTTGAACTCCACTCCACAGTTTCCAAATCATCCATAAAAACGGAGAACAGAGGGTTTTATCATTAATAAAAGATGGCGATTAGACGTTAGACGCGGGATAAAGCGTGATACTGAATTTAATTTTTAATTTATTCAAACACGGTAACGTCATAAGCTTGCGGGTTCCCAGCTTTATTTTATGGCCCATTATACAAATTGACATCTAAACTGTTAATCTGCGTTACGTGTTTATTATGAAAATGTTTCCAGTGAAAGCCTTTTAAGCTAATAGAATACAATATTGAATGTATAGTTCTATGGAAACGCTTAACTCTGTTGAGTTATTGACGACCTTTAGATTTTGTTATTGGATTTTTACTTAGAATTTATTTAGATAATTGATAGTAAATGTTTTATTTTTATTCACTTTAATATTCAAAATCGTATTTATACCCTATATTCTGGTCAAAACAGAGTAGGTAGAGGGAACCTGGGAACCAAGTGATAACTTTAAGACACTGCGTTCCCGTTAAGATTTTTTTATGGTAAAAGGACAAGGCAAACGAGCGTTCTGATCACCTGAAGGTAAGTGATCACCGCCGCCCACGACCCCGTGCAATACCAGAGGAGCTACAGGTGCGTTCCCGGTCTTTAAGGTGGAGGTGGACGCGCTTTTTGAAGGTACCCATATCATATCGACCTGGAAACACTGCCGCGGGTAGTCCATTCCACAGTTCCGTGGCGCGTGGAACGAAATTTCTACGAAACCGTAGAGTGCCACGTATCCAGGCGGTGTGGATGATATTTAAGTTTGTGACGTACTGTGTGGTTGGAAAATTCGGCGGCAGGTAACAGGTCAAACGGTTCTTCAGAACACTCCCCGTGATAAAAGCGATAGAGAACGCACATCGAGGAGACGTCTCTACGCAAAGCCAAAGTGTCAAACCTTTCACAGCTCATTGAATCCCTAATGATTCGAACGGCTCTACGTTGTATGCGATCAAATGGGTCAAGCTAATACTGGGGTGCGCCAGCCCAGGGATGAGATCAGTACTCCATATAAGGCCGAACCTGGGCCCTATATAGGGCCAAGCGGTGTTTTGGCGTAAAGTACCGTCTCGCTCTGTTGATGACCCCCAGTTTGTTCGAGGCCAACTTGGCCTTGAACTCGAAACATTAAGGCCCAATATGCTGATACTGGGCGCGGCTGTAAGAGTGGTGTTCTGAAAGACTGGCGATACGATAAATGGGGTTTTTTTAGTGGTTAACGCGAAATCTTGGTTAACTTGGTTCAATTTAACCCCCTGAAGACTTGTGTCTTCAGGGGGTTAAATTGAACCAAGTTCCTTTCACCCCATGAGAGTGAAGAGACATTCTCGAGGGATGTCTCAACAGAAGACACAGGTTTATTTCGGCACTGTTCAGCGTTTTCCCGAGAAAGACTTGCACGGCCGGAGTAAACGGCGTCCACCGTGCTATCATACGCATAGCAATGAATGCTAGAATCCTCTAACATGTCATTGATATGCAGAAGAAACAGCGTAGGGGACAGCACGCAGCCTTGGGGAACACCAGCGTTCACGGGCATAAGTTTGAAGCAGAAACCGTCGACAGCGACCTTGATGCTGCGCCCAGTGAGAAAACTGGCGATCCACTTGCATAAATTCTCGGCAAGCCCATAGGATGGAAGATACTCGTACACCCATTCTCCACTCTTCGTAGAAGTCTCGAAGAATTGTGTGTGGCGGAACTTAATTCCGAAATACTTTGCCATGTTACTAGAATGGAGAAATGATAATATTAAATATTTTATTCCTCCCGAATGGCAAGCGAACCCAAAACCGTCACGCTTACATCCTTGTGCCACCGGACACAACTGGCCTTATATGACGGATGACGGCCTCACGGATGGAGAGGCAGTTTAAAAATTATTTTTGACTATAAGCCAATTCGTCATAGAAAGTTATAAAATACAATAATTTTATCCAAAAATATATATATATATATATATATATATATATATATATACGAGTATACACTATATACACACATACCATATTTAGTCACACATACACGTACATATTTAGTCAAATAACACTAATTACTTTAGAGAGAGTGAAACTGATTTCAGAGATTCGACTCAATTTGGGCAAATAAATTAATTAGAGGCCGTCGTGGCGCAGCGGCACAAGGGTGTAACTGTAACGCGACGTTTGTGGGTTCGATCCACTCGAGGAAGTGTAATATTTATTTACGTTTATATTTCCATTTCTTCGCTCTGGTGTCGAGGCGGTGCGGCGTTGAATTCTGCCATTCAACACGCAATGCCTCCAGAATTCCGCAGAAAGTAGAGAACGGAGTGTTACGGACCATTACAGGTATACGTACAATAAACAAAATAAAAAAAAAATCATGTTAAAATTTAAATTTCAAACCAATGACGATGTTCCAAAGAGACAATATACAGATCAGATTCCGCAAAATTGAATTGTTTGCGTAACAAATGAAAACCGCCTTTTTGTCTCTACTATTTATTCTATATCATTTATAATATACTATACTTGTTAAAGTTGATTCCCATGTTTTTTAGATAGATATAGAACTCTTTGGCCAGCAATCAATTTTTAGGTGGCACCTTATGATACTATGCCATAGCAAGCGTGACACTGTAAACGCGAAGGTTGTGGGGTCGATCCCCACTCGAGGAAGCGATATAGTTAGTTAGTTTTTCTTTTCTGGCGTTCCGAGCGTGCCAGACCAGCACCAATCACTTCGCCAATGTCACGTTGAATGGAAAACACACGAAGGAGAATGTACGGTAAAAAAAGAGATAATATTACACAAAAGGAAAATGCACGTTACAAAGCGATATATTTAATATATTCATTTACTCCGAGTTGAATTCCGTCATTCAACACGAATTCGGCAGAAAGTAAGAAATGAAAGTGTATTAATGTGAACGGAGTGTCTTAACGGTTTTAATTTTCTTTCTTCTTTTATTCAGGTTCCCAAGTTCCCTCTACCGACTTAACGGGAATATGTGCAGGATACAGCTTGAAGGTAAAAACAAAAAATATATATAAATAAATATAATCATTGACGAATGCGCCTCGACAGCCTCAATAACTAGATTTATAATTTTTAAACTACTTCAACAAACCACAGAACCAAAACTCACACTTTCAGTACAAATTATTTAATGGTGTAAAAATAAAGCAAAATATATAAATTAAAAGAAATTACTAAACGTTGATGACGAAACTTTACCAACTTGAATATATTTTCAAAGAAGATTCATTAAAACTATGTCGCTTAAACATCAAGGGCTGAACATCATT